>JABFEX010000779.1:0-24413 GCA_013623515.1 Fusarium illudens | reverse complement strand
TCTTTTGCTATTATGGCTGATAGTCTCGTCATTAGAAATAACAAAAAAAAAAAATTCAACGGAACCATAGAGCAAGCCATAGAGCACATGCGCAAACTCTACCCCGGTTTCCAAGCTAAACTCGACGAAGAGGAAGAGCCTGTCAAACCATCAGGTACCGCTCACACAGAGAAAGTCCGCGACTTGGAGGCGCGTGGCAGGTTTGACGGCGCTCACCTCGACTGTAGCCCCTACTACCCGCCTGAAAGGTATCAAGGCAACAAGGTATCAAGATGCAAATACCTCATCTGTTACAATCAGATGTTCACAACAGAAAAGAGAGATTACATCCAACAAGTCTTATTGCGCAACGTTTCTATCTCGTGCAGAGCATGCAACTATCGTAGCTTTTCCCTCCATCCTTCACTTTCCCCATCTAATATCCACCAGCCGAGCCACTATCAATCGGCTTGAACGTGACAGTTGTAGGCCTATCCGTAATTCCTCTCTTCACAGCCTCCTCCATGATGGAAACAGTAGCCGTGGCGCCAATCCGCGTCACACCAAGCGACATGACGTGCAGCAAATCATCCAGCGTCCGGACTCCTCCCGCAGCCTTGACCTGAACTTCAGGCTTTGACTTTTCTCGCATGAGCTTCAGGTGAGGCACCGTGGCGCCTTTGTACGAGTACAGGCCGTTTGGCTGCTTCACAAAGCCATAGCCCGTCGATGTCTTGACGAATCCGACTCCGATGTCAGAGCAGATCTCGCAAAGTCGGATGATGTGTTTCTCTTCGAGGTAGTCGTTTTCGAAAATGACCTTGAGAATGGCGCCGTGCTTGACGACGGCGTCATTGATCTGCCGAATCTCGTCGGTCACATAATCCCATTCACCTCCGAGAGCCTTGCCGATGTTGATGACCATGTCAATCTCCTTGCCGCCTGCAGCCGCTGCGGCATCGGCCTCGAAGACCTTGACCTCGGTTGTGCTGTTTCCGTGGGGAAAGCCGATGACAGGGCAAACGAGAACTTCAGAGCCTTGAAGCTCCTTCTTTGCAAGGGGGATCAGGTACGGCTTCACGCAGGCGGTGGCCACGTTGTACTCCTTGGCGATGGCAAGACCGCTGAGGATATCGGCGTCGGTCATGGTGGGGTGCAGGAGAGAGTGGTCAATCATCTTGGCGAGCTGACGCAGGGTCACTGTGATTTCGTTTGTGGCGGCCATGTTTGTTGGATAGGTATAGTGAAGATATGGCTTTGAGTATGTGTGAGTGTGATGTTTGGTAGAGGCCTGAGAGCAAAGCCCAGGTACTTTATATAGAGAACCATCTTTCAGCAATACCTCGAGCTCTCTGCTTAATTCAAGGTACATGAGACATACATGATGGTGCATCAACACCCCGCGATGGAAGTGCGTGATGCCGTTCCGGTGGGACCGTTCCGGTGGAAGTGAGAGTGCATTCATTCTCCGGCGGAACAAGAGCATCTGTTCTCCCCAAGTCATGGTACGACTCCTGAGTCCGAAAAAGAAACCTGCACATCTTTGGGAATTATTATTTATGTCGATAATGTAAATTGAATACCAACCAAGCAAGGTCCAAGTTGGTCGAGTGGTTCCATGGAGTTTGCGCTAGGGATATCATTCTCAATATGGACTCGCCACTTCAAGACAAGTTGCCCTTATAGCTCAGTGGTAGAGCGTTGCACTTGTAATGCAAAGGTCCATAGTTCAATCCTGTGTGGGGGCAGTTCTTTTTTGCTCCACCACGGCCTGTAGGCGTGGCTCTTGTTGCACAATAGAAGCCCGCCCTTCCAATAACAAGCTGCCCTTATAGCTCAGTGGTAGAGCGTTGCACTTGTAATGCAAAGGTCCATAGTTCAATCCTGTGTGGGGGCATGTCTTCTTTCTTTTGCCCTTCGGCGCAATTTCTCTTGAATGCCATGAAGGGGTGACTCACATTTTTGCTGTTCAAGCACTGTGTGGTGGTGTTGGTAGGTACTCACTCACATGCGCTATGGTCAAATCCATGATACACAGTGGAGATTGGAGGCCTGAGATTGGAGGCCTTGTACCAGGGGAGTTCATTCCATATTGTGTAGGCTGAAAGCAATTATTGAACAATAGACAAGTTGGGAACTTTGCTAGGCGCCTCGAATCAGTTAGGAAGGAGGTTAGATGTGATGAGGCCAGAGTGCAAGTAACACGAAGCGTAGCAAGGCACTGGCTATATTCACAAGGAGGCTTCAGCTATTTACATCTCTAGTCTTTTTTTTACGATACCAGGAATATGAGAAGACTATGGACGCCTGCAATATCCCATGCTCAACCCAATCTTCTTGACCTTGGCAACTAACATGGGCGGTCAGTCACCCTTATTAGTCGAGCGAGACGCTCACCAAATCCCACCATCTTCTCTTCGTCCCAATAGACTTCCCACCTACAAGACTTCAAGTTCAGCTGGTGGTTCGCCATAGTCCCTACAATCAGCATTATCGCAATGCCACCCCATCGTCGTGTCTATCCAGTAACGCCGCCATTGTGCTTGACTCCAAGCAGCCACCTCCTCAGAGACTGGCTTGCCAAAATTCGCCCGGCTGTACACCCAGTGGTTCGCCATCTCAAAAGCTTTTGCCTTCCTCTCCTCCGTGTTCGCGGGCTTGTCCAGCTTCTTCGCCAACCCCAATGCCCTGGCGTCTTCGAGCACTCGGTCCATCTCGTCCCGTTCAAGGTAGGGTCTCTTCTTATACTTGAGGAAGACAGCGGGCAAACATGCCCCTCCTTTGATCAGCCCAACTGTCGCCCAGTAGGCGGCTTGGCTATAGCGACTCTTCCTTCGGAAACAAGCCTGGAGCGGTGTCTCATCATCGGCATTCCTTGCGTTGACGTCGGCTCCTCGCTCCACGAGTAGTCGAATTACAGGTTCAGGGTCAAGACTTGCTGGGTAGTCGCGCTACATAACGACGTGGTGAAGAGGCGTGTTGTCCATCGCGTCAGTGACATTCGGGTCGACGCCAACATCCTCCAGGAGCCACTCGACAACCTCGGCGTTCCAATCCGCGCACGCTTGGTGCAACGCATGAAGCCCAACCCCAGTATGCGTTGTGAGAGACGAACCAGCTTGGACGAGCCGTTTCGTGATCGCAGCTCGAGCCGCTGTCTTTGCCTGCTGCAGCTCGCTGCGAGACTCCAATAGGGCAAAGTACAAGGCGTTCGTGTTGTACTCGAGATAGAGACCGCAGCCGGCGTATGCCTTCCCGGTGGATCGACATTTGATCTGAATCATGGCACGGATAAACGACTTGCAAGTAAAGTCGATTGGCGATGATGAATTGATCCCAAGACAGGTCTGTCCAGAATGCCCGACATCAGCGCCCCAGTCAAGCAACATGTTGATAACTTGCTCATGCCCCCGAAGGGCTGCCCATTGAAGTGCCGTCAGGGTGATAGGTTCGTGCTCCCATCGCTGCTCTTCCTGATCCGGAGGCTGATATCGTCGTGATCGTGGTCGCGGTTCCGTCGTATCAATCACGTTCACGTCGGCACCAGCTTCCAAAGACTTGGCGACAGCAGATGGGATGTTTCTCTTTGCAGAGATCAACAGGGCAGACGCTCCGTTGTACTTGGCATCCAGCTCGTAAAGATACGTGGTGATGGAATCGTATAGTCGACGACAAGTCCGTGCCAGGCGTGTCATATCTCCCCAAACTTCAGAGACATGCGGCGTGATGTTCCACGGCCTGGTGCGGTATTCCTCTTCATACTTGCTATCCCAAGGGCGGCAGTCCTGTACAAAGGGCACAAAGAGGTAATCGACAATATCACGGAGAATTTCTATGGGCATCTCGTCCAAAGCGGCGACCGATCTCCTGATCGTAGGTTCCCCGTTAGGCTGTGCAGCTGTATACCTTTCGTCTTGAGTTTGGGGTTCGTCAGGGGTTGCCATGGTGGTTTCGGTCAAGAAGACGCTCGTCTGATGGAGCAATAAAGTGTCTCATGTGTGTAGGGTTAAGAGCTGGGCTGCTCAAGCATCTCGTGTCGACTGATGTCTGGAGTGAGGTGTTCATGGTGGCAGGAAGACAGGGCCAACAGGCGGGGCATTGGCCGCAAGGATCACAACCCAATTGATTGGCGGGATCGAGAAACTGGAGCGTGAAGAATCCAGATGAGGCCTGTAACTCGTGAGAAACTTCAGAAGCTATTTCGCATGGTGGACCAAAGACAAATGTGTGGAAGCATGAATGTGGGTATCATTAAGATGTCGAGAAAGGCGCGAGCAACTCCCTCGGATGAAGGTAGATGAGATTGACCGACTCCAGGCCGATCATGTCCTTTGACGTTTGTTAGGTCGACTGCCTTTTCCCTTCTTCTCTTTACTTTTGACTTTTGGCGCAGGGGCCTTTTGCTCCTCCTCCTCTTCTTGCTCTTCCTCCTCTGCCTCATCCTCTGAGCCGCCCACCGATATCACATCGTCCGAGGCGCTCCCTCCTTCGCTCTCGCCTGCCACGGTGGCTCCGAAAGACGGCTTTCTGGACCGCGCATCTTCGGTGTCACTCCCGAACCCTTCAAACTCCGAATCCGAATCTTCTGAGCCTTTCTCTTCGGCCTTCTCGAGAGCAGCATCAGCCTCCTGTTGTAGCTGTGCCTCGGCAGAGAGATCCTCATCTTCAGCCGACGCTTCTTGCTTTCGTTTCCGAGGCATCTCGCCGAGTCTACCCTCCCGGCCTCCCACCTTGCCATTGGCGTCACCCTCAGCCTTCGGCGCGGGGGTAAACCAGGGGATCTTGCCCCTCATGAAGTCGTTCAGGATCATCTTGGCAACTCCATCCAAATCAGGTTCACCTCCACGGAGGAGACGACCTGCCTTCCGGGCCATGAGCTCGAGGAACTCGGTCGAATTTGTCCAACCCTTGAGCTCATAGGTCTTCTCCATATGGTGCTGCTTGACTCTGTTTAAGAGGGGCTGGATGTACTGCTCGGGATGTTCTACCTTCTCGACACGCACCACACCTCGAAGTACCAGATCGGTAGGAGAGTCGGTGCTCGAAGGAGGAACAATACCAGGGCAGTCAATCAGGTAGATACGCTTCATCAAGCTGACATACTGCCAGACCTTGGTCTCTCCGGGGATAGGTGCCACGGTGCAGACCTTCTTCTTGAGGAGTGTGTTGATGATAGATGACTTTCCAGTGTTAGGACCGCCAATCAGACCAACAGATATCTGTTTTCGGTCCGCGTGCAACGAGGAGAATTGTCGCAGAAGTTGGATCAGTGAGCCCTTGCCAAACGAGTTGGTGATGCTCGCGTGGAAAGCCAAGGTAGGGTACTCCTTGGATAGGCTGCGAACCCAGCCGGCCTGGTTCGAATTAGCATTCGTGCTTGACATGTATGACGATGCAAAATCAAGATGAGGAAATGTTTGTGTCATCACTAAGAAACCTGAAATCGATGCCCCAGTAATTGGATATGGCATAGACAGGCTTCAACTCAATCAGACACGCAACCTTTCTCATGATGGTAACCAAAACGGCACACATCAGCCGACAACATAACGTTGCGACAGTCGAGAATGGTGTTTACTCTCCCAACGTTATAACAGACAGGTTCCATGGTACATAAAGGAACAAATCCTGACAAAGAACATTGGGGTGCAAGGGAGGGGATGGGGAAGGGAGGAGAGGAGGGAACGGGGGCAAAACTTACCGCAACACTGGTGGGAACCAAGTCGCACTTGTTCAAGACGAAGATCAAGTGCTTGTGGGGAGCCTCTTCCTTGAGAAACTTCTCGATGCTGCGACACCGTGTTCCGATAGGGTCTCTGGCGTCGAGCACATGGATAACCACGTCTGAAGAGTCGATGACCTTGTAGAGTTCGTTCCAGATTCTCTTGCTCTGACCCTTGTCAAACACTGGCTCGATCGCCATTGTGAGTGGCTTGTAGTCCTCGCCAACATTATCAGCGTCTCCAGAGGCACCGCTGAGTAGCCTGTGCTGCTCCAGGCGCTCCTGGTAGGTGTCCATACTCTTCTCGGTGTCGTCCGCCAGGTCATCCAGGCTGCTGACACCAAGCTTGACTCGCTTCCTCTGCGCCTTGGGTCCGAAGACGCCCGCGAAAGGTGATGTCTCGACAGTCATCTTGGCCTTGTGCTGCTTGATCCCGTTGGTAGTGTCCTTGCCATCTCGGATCAGGCTCATGGGCAACTTGTTGGACTTGAGCAGGACTTGGTATGGGTCTCTGGCCTTCTCCTCCATGGCCTCTCGAAACGACTTGAGGGTATCCTGGGAGACGACTCGGGTGTTGGTGAACCACTTGCGGTTCGGCTCGATTCGGGCGTTGGGGATGTCGCGCGACTGGAACGACGCGGCCTTGACAATCTTTCCCTCGGCATTCCTCTGCGCCTTGCCATCCTTGTACATGTTCAGGAGCTTGACCTTCTTCGCATCGCTATGGCACCGGGGTCAGCATGCGTGGACAGAAGCGTTGGCGACAGCGTCCTTACCGATAGAAGTTCTCGCCCTTGGTCCTGACATTGGCGAGGCCATCGCCAGTCTTACCCTGGCGCTCACGCCGGGTGGCCTCTTTCTTTCCAGTACCCATGATGAAGAAAATTGGTCGAGGTACTGGCGACAAAGAGGGCGAAGGAAAATGTTGGGGGGGTCCAGAAATTTATCCTCCAGAACTTTTTTTCTTGAGCGGCAGAAAAGGCCCCACCGTCTGTCTGTCTCCCTCTGCGGTGGTTGGCAGCGGGGGCCGCTAAAAATGCCTGTGAACAGCGGGACAGTCCGCCGGATCAAGATAATCCGGTAAAATTGATCCGACTTCGATTTTCAGTCTGGCGCAGATTCGTGCAGAATTGGCCTTGACGGCGGTTTACGACGTCAATTGCGATCCCAGCACTCGCCTTTCTGCGCTGAAATTGGCGTGGACATCTCCAGTCATGTCGTTCCACCTCACGGCTTCCTGCCCGAGGGCGGCAGCTCGCCAGCTCTTCGTGGCCTCGCGGGGCTTTTCGACAGCCGCCGCTCTCCAAAGCCAAGTCCCTCCCGAGTCACCCTCCTACATTCGCCTGCCCACACCTCCTCAATCCGATGAAAAGAAGCTCCCTCGTGTCCGAGGACACCTGCCCGTCCCCCGCGAGGTCTTTCCCCGCATCGAAGGCGACCGCAAAGTCCGAGCCGACTATATCAAGCAGACCGTTCCTGAGCCGGCCAACCCACAAGCACCCAAGAACCAGACCCAGGAATGGAAGCAAAAGATGGCCGGTGCCCGTCGTGAGAACTTGGAGCTGGGTTTGAAGGAGCTCTGGGTCCGACGGAATCGTCGCGATGCCGTCCGCAACGCTCGCGTGAGCCACAAGTTCAGGGAGCACAACGCCGCCGCCAGGGCCGCAGAGCGAGAGGACGACCGCCTCACTCGCAGCACCGTGTTGGATTCTGTGCTGGACACCCAGACCTACCCAGACCCCAAACGCTTTGACCGCGCCGAGAAGAGTCGTCGCAAGGTTTGGGCTATTGAGGCATCGAAGCGTGGGGCTCGTCGCGATGCGCTGATGGAGCTCTACATCAATGCCTCCAACTTCATTGTCAATGAGACCGAGCTCAAGGCGGAAATCGAGCGTGTCTTTGACGCAGGCTTCTTTAAGAAGCAGGGCACTGCCTATGGCCGATACGGCAGCTCAGAGAACGTCTGGGACATATGGGGCAAGCCCACCTCCATCGCCAACATGTTGGAGACCACGACGGGAGCATCAACCAAGATTATGGACATGGACGAGACTGAGTACGACCGCTCCGTTAAGCGACAGAAGAGGATCGCTGAGGAGTTCACTGGTGGAAAGATGGAGTAGAGCCAATGCTTGTTGGCCTGTAAAAACATTTGTACCCGTGTATTCCAAATTTCACATATTGAAGCGGCCATCAGTCTCCTTGTCGATCCCATTCGCCCGGGACACCACATTTCGTGAAAATATATCCTGCAATTGGTTCTACATCTGATGCTTGCCAGCATCGAGAACTCGGTTCAACTATGCCCATGTCAAAACAACGATGTCTCTGTCCCTATCCAAACGCCCAGTATGAGTTACGAAAGCACACGTCCTTATATACAGCAGCCTTCCCAGTCATGTGCTGCTCCCGTCTTGTTCTAATCCGTCATTTAGAGCACTTGCAAGTGCTTCTATATCCGTCTATCGCCTTTCGATAAGCAGAACGTGCATAGCAACGTAAGAAAGGACGATGAACACGGCAGCGAAAATGCCCAGGTTCCTGATATCCGGCCAGAGCGCGTCGTTGTTGAAACCGAAAGAGCTCAGGATAGCCGCTCCGGGAACGGTAATGTCGAGGCCGTACTTCCTATCGACCAGGGTGAGCTGGAGGACCTCATTGACGATGAGTGACTCAAAGCCGTAGTGGAAGATGGAGAGCGTCTGAAGCCAAAGTGCACCCTTGGGGGTGGCATCGTGGTTGAGGAGGAATCCAGCGAAGAGAAGACTAAACAGCATAACCAGACTGCCGATAAGGTTTGCCACACCTCCATCCTTGCACACGATACCGATAAAGAGGCACACAGCAGCAGCGGCCATGTTGAACAGGACCAGGACAAGAACGAAGTGCATGAAGTGGGTCGAGTCGGCCACCAACCCAGTCATGGGATAGATAATAGAGCCCATCAGAATCGGGGGGATGATCCTCAGAGGGATAATGTCAAAGAGGACCTTGGCGGCAAAGTATGTCGCGGGTGAATAGTAGCCATTGGCACGTTCACGGACGAACAAAAGACGCTCGGTGGCGAAGACGTTGAGACTCGTGAGGGTGCTGAAACCGAAGAGGGCGAGGAGGAAGAAGAACAGACCGAGTCGGTTCTGGAAGCCAGGGATGTCATCCGTAAGTCCATAAAAGAGATAACCCGAAAAGACTGCGAGAACAATGGCAATGGCGTAGTGGGTGAGCATCAGCATCGGGTTTCGGTACAGATTCTTCCAAGTTCTCTGGGAAAGGATGATGAACTGTCGCAGATAGCCGACGCGGGCATAGCCCTTTCCGACTGCACTGACATTGACATTAGGTCCCTCGGGAGTGTAGCCGTTCGAGTTCGTGCCGTTGGCGTATTCCGCAATATTGATCGCCTGCTTGATCTCCTCGTGTGTCATGCACGCAATGTCAGAATGGGCAAAGGATTGAGTCATGATATCAAGGTCGGTCCCAGTAGTTGCTGCCGGAGGAAGATCATGGGGATCCTCAAGAAGAGTCGTGGTGGCAGAGTCGACAGGGTGCTGCTGAAGCCGATAGGCACCGAATTCCTCGACCCCAGCGTCAGAGGACGCCGCCGTATCAACTACTTTTCTGCGCGTAAATAGCTCGCGATCCTGGCGAACCTTGACCGAGTCTCTGCGAGAGTTCTTGGGCCGGCTCGAGCTTGGCTCGTCATCGCCCGTACTGGTGCCAGAAATGCTGGCGATCGACTTGATTGCACGGGTGCTACTGGGTCCAACGCTGCCAGTATCGGGGCCGACTGTACCGTCATCGACAGATTGTGTGCTTCCGGCGTGCATGGTGAGGTCCACAAGGTAGTCCGCAATGTTGAATCCAGGAGGGCATTCATAACCAATCCCGTCAAAGTAGGATTGGCACTGGTTGAACGGTCCCGAGTAGACGGTTCGTCCTTGAGCCAACAGAATCAGTCTATCGAAAAGAGCCACAATGTTAGATCGAGGCTGGTGAATGGTGAAGATGACGGTTCGCTTGTAGTTCTTAGCCAGGGTAACAAGGCACTCGATGACGTTGTAGGCGTTGTAGGCGTCGAGACCACTGGTGGGCTCGTCGAGGAACAAGATCGAAGGACTGGTAACCAGCTCGCAAGCGATTCCGACACGTCTCTTCTCTCCACCTGAGATACCACGTCCTTTGCCTTCTTCGGACCCAATTAGAGAATCACGAATGTGGTGGATGCCGAGCTCTTTCTCAACCTCCAACACACGCTGTTCCTTGGCAGCACGACCCATGTCACGAGGAAGTCTAAGCAGAGCGCTGTTGAGGATTGTCTCGTGAACAGTGAGAGTGGGGAGCATTGTGTCCTCTTGGTCAACAAATCCGACGACATTCTTGTAGTCGTGATCATTGACCTTTTCGCCATTGACAAAGAAGTCTCCGTTGACTTGTCCACGCTTGTTCTTTCGAGCAAGAATATCGAGGAACGTTGTCTTGCCAGCTCCCGAGGCACCCATGATAGCGGTAACCTCTCCTGGTTTGCAGATACCTTGGATGCTGGTGAGAATTTGCTTGCCGTTGAGAGAGTAGGCGACATTTTCGAAGTAAAGTGACGCAGGCTTATGGTCGGCCATCAACTTGGTGCTCTCATCGTCAGAATCGTCCAGGCGAATGGCGCCATAGTTGAGCCTACGCCTGGACAGATACCAGGTCAGGACAATGACGGCGACGAGGAATAGGGAGCAGCCAGCAATCACGCCAGCGATAAGGGGTGTGTTGATCTTCTTCACCGGTCGCTCGTATCCTGGCACTTCGGTCTTGTAGAGGCATTCACCGGCGTGGCAGTCGAGGAAGATACTGGAATCGCCAATAAGAGCAAGGATCAAGGCATCCATCTCAGGCTCTTTAAAGGCACAGTCGTGAGAGCCGGCATGCTTCTGGGTGCACTCGAAACGTCCGGGACCTCGAATGGATTGGTCGAGGAAATCGGTGAGATCAATGGATCCATCCTTGCCGCAGAGCATCCGATCGGGAACACAGCTGCAGCTGATCTTGTTGCACTTGTAGGAGGTGGTGTTTTTGGTCTCTTGCCAATCGGCGCTTGAGTCGCAGTCGGAGAGGTGACAATAGAAGGACTCGATAGCATCAACCCAGACTGGGTGGCAGAGTTAGCGGCATGGATGATGGGAGTGACGGTGTAACGTACATTGGAAGTCACAGGTCTTATCGTCCTGCTTGCAGGTGAACGTCACCTCGGGGCGTTGCTTGCCAAGCAGTGTGGTGATCTTCTCGTTGGTGACGTCGCACATCTGATAGTTGTGCTTGACAAGTTCGCCATTATGATAGCAAACGCCGCCTTCGCCGTTTTCCATCAATGCGTTACAGGCCTTGTTGTCGTTGCAGACGTTGCAGTTGATTCCGGACCAGCCTTCGTCGCATTTGCAAGATCCGCCAGAGCGCATGGGTCGGTCTTTTCCTCGAGCAAGAGAGCCACACACTGGGACAGGAGTCAGCGAGATTTCTTGAACGGGGAGAGCAGCAGAGGAGGGGCCGTACGTGGCTGGAGACAGTCGTCGCCACCAAATCCCTCTGGGCAGTCGCATTTGCCGTTGAATTCATTGCAGCCAGCATATTGCGCGCACGTATGGGCCGGGAGGAGACAGTTGAAGCTGTGCGGTACTGCTGTTAGCTATATGACGATGTAGGGATGGAAAGCGTCGCGACGTACCATGGAGGACATCCGTCTGGGCGATCTCCCATGAGGGCCATCTGCGCGCGTAGCAGATCCGAATGCGAATAACTCGAGTTATAGGATCCCATCACAAGGCCGGGCAGAACTGCCACGACCCCAAGAAGGAGACTCTTCAATCTAGAAGGAGCCATAATGACTGCAGCGACGCCGATACGATGCAGTTCAATGATGGAGCGATAACGATGCGAGGAGTTGAGGTGACGATGATCAGAGTGATGGGCGCCCGCGACCGGGATAAGCTATTTGGCCGACGAGTGGCCCCCGCGTCATGTTAGGCACCTGACCGAGGCAGGTACGGCAAACGTGCTTGCACCAATGGCCAGCCAGCCCCCGGATAGGTAGGTAGTGACCTTCCGCCGAAGCGTCGAGACATGACTGGCTAACACAGCCACGTATTTATGGGCCTCATGACTCGATAGGCAGGTATGGAGCTATCGACCTTCCCCAACCCCAGCGACCCAGCAAGAGACGAACCATGAGGACAGACTTGGCGAGTTAACATCTGACCTTGAAAAGGCGGGGGTGGCCAATGGCGGTTGAAGCTTTCATCCGTGATGAGTATTAACCGGGCCGCAATACGGAATGGGCATCAACATGTTGGATGACTCTATTTTGACATGATCGATTGAGCGCGACGAAACGCGGACATGTTTCATACATGCAACTCCTGGATGCAAAAGTCGTGACGTCATGGAGCCTTAGTACGGAGCAAGGCGAACAAACAACCGCTTGCGTTCTCATGACGCCAATTCTATCCATGACACACCACAGACGGCGACCGCGAGTCAAATGCGGGTTATTAAAAGGTTCACTTGCTCTCCGACGATGAGGGAAATTAGAAAGTCATTGAGGGGGCTAATGTTTTCCTACTCACTCTCTTACCCTACATACCCATTGAGCCATGTCGAGCTTCGCCTTTATGACCCCAGTCCATACCCGGAGAGTGCAATACGGGTTCAGCTCTGGCTGACAAGACAGTTGTCAATGTAGGATCATGGAGGCCAGTGTGGTGGTTCTTGCCTGTGTGCATCCTGCGCGCATCTTAACGCCACCAGAATATAGGCTTCTCCGTCCGTGTTTGGAGACCAGGCAGCGGAGGCTCAGAGTTAGCACCATGATCGAATAACTTCGAATTACAGTATCAATAACCTAGACAATCCCCCTACTTGGCCTAAGTACAAGTTGACTATCTATATGTATTAGCATCAGCTGGTCTTCGACCTGTCAGAGAGCGGACCAGTTAGCTGTGAAGATATATAGTATGCAAAAAGCTGAGGCGACATAGGTGGATGCTTTGGACAAAACGCAAACCATCTCCTAGGCTGTCATAGGACTACAGCAGGTCACTCACCCCACAGTTAGTATCTTAACAGATCTAGCAGTGCCCCGCTCGAAATCGAGATAGAGTATTAGCTTTCCGATACTTACCACTCCACCAAAAAGCAGTGCTTCACAAAGTCAAAGAGAATACTACTTGTGATTGGGTTAGATCCTCGCGAGTGGCCAAACTGTAGTCTTATGACAGCATAGGAGATGTACATACATGGCATTGGAGACAATGGGAATAAATCTAGACCTACTACGTAAGGAAGCAACCCCGAGGAAACATCCGGAGGCAATCAACTCCGAGTAAAGCTCCACGAGTGGAGGTATGATTGGCAGCGCGAACCCCAGATCTAAACTCCATTTAGATAGCACAGTAGCTCTGGCTGCGGAGACTCAGACATTGGCATGCTGCAGCAGGAAGGGCGCGCAAAAGGCGCGCCTCGCAAGGAGATAAGATTTTAGACTGTCACGATTTGGCCCAAGATTCGACATTTTGGAGATGATTCCATATCCAAGTGACGCCCGAATTATGGAATGACAACCCCAAGGGCGTCTGAGGGGCTCGCATGCACTCCACACGTCGGTCCTTGCTATATATCAGGCTTCACATCGAAGCCAAGATCAAGTCGAACTGAGACTGTAGATTCAGACAAAGATCAACAAACATCATCGCAATCATGGTTCGCATTACCCCCTTCACCGTCGAGCAATGGATGGACGAGTATGAGCAGACGCCAAACGTCATCAACATCGCCGAGACATGCGCCGCGTCTGTGTCCATTGACGACTTGGTTGGCCTGTCCAAGGACCCAGCAGCTCCAGGACCTATCGATACCAGCATCAAGCTTACCTACGGTCCCATCCCGGGAACTCGGGTGTTGAGGGAGAGAATCGCCGCTCACTGCAGCACCGATGAGGCGCAACTGACAGCCGAGGACATCATCGTCACCCAAGGTGCGATTGGTGCCAACTTCATGTCTCTCTACACCCTCGTAGGACCCGGTGACCACGTGGTTTGCGTCTACCCAACTTACCAGCAACTCTACGATGTTCCTCGGAGTTTCGGTGCTGAAGTTACGCTGTGGAGGCTGCGTGCGGAGGAGGGGTTTGTCCCGAATGTCGATGAGTTGACCAGCCTGATCAAGGAGAACACCAAGGTATGAGATATGCCAGCGGGCCCGGGAGCAGATGCTGAAAAAAGCTGCCAGATGATCATCATCAACAACCCCAACAATCCCACAGGAGCCCCGATCTCGACCAGCACCCTGCAGCGCATTGCCCGTGTGGCGGAAGAGAAGGGCATCATCCTCTTCTCGGACGAGGTCTACCGCCCGCTCTTCCATGGCGGGGCCCTGGGGGAAATCGAGGCACCACAGCCGGCCACCGCACTGGGATACCAGAAGACGGTTGTCACTGGATCCATGTCCAAGGGGTATGCGTTGGCCGGCATCCGAGTGGGATGGATTGCCAGCAGAGACAAGTCCATCATCTCAGCCATCATGTCGGCACGCGACTACACGACCATCAGCGTCTCTCAGATAGACGACCGGATCGCAAGCTACGCCCTCTCGCCAGCTGTCCGACCGTCGCTGGTTGAACGCAACATGGCCCTGGCAAGAACCAATGCGAAGCTACTGAAGGAGTTTGTCGAGCGCCACAAGTCAGTGTGCTCATGGGTTGAACCTAGAGCCGGTACCACGGCCTTTATTCGGTTCACTAAGAACGGTGAGCCCGTGAACGACGTCGACTTTTGCCTGGACCTGTTGGACAAGACCAAGATCTTGTTTTGCGCGGGCTCGCGCTGCTTTGGAGGTGATGAGGACTTCAAGGGCTATGTCAGAGTGGGATACGTCTGTGAGACGGAAGTATTGGTCGAAGGCCTGAAGAAGCTTGGTGCCTACATTGACAGCAACCTGGCTTAGATAAGAATATGTAAGTGACACCATCAAAAGGCTTCAGATCAGGGACATGTCGCGTGTTGAAACAACGTCCATGCCGGCCCGGAAAGCAACGAAGAGATTTGGACAGGCGTGGGGCTGAACGGATAGCGGCAAGCTCTCGGCCGAGGCGTCGTCAGCCATTTCTAGCTTTGCACCAGCTAGTTAATCCACGGCATGTGGGCGTATGCGGGTGTAAATTGCTGCAAGAGATGAAGACAGCCCGGCTAATAGTGTCAATTAATCGAGGCTCTCTCGCCTGTTCGTTCGTGCCTGGAAACTGGGTCAGAGGCTGACAATCGTCCAATGTGAATGAAGGAAGGCGCTGAAGATCACTTCTTGGCCGTCTCACCCGCGTCAAAAAAGGCATGTGCCAATTTCGCCTTGGACTTGGACACATCAAGCGCGCAACGGGACCAGCCGACTTTCGATGGTAATTAGGCGCGGCGCAGATACAAGAGTCGATATTACCTTTACGGATACGACACACCGAATGGCATGGATATGATAATAAGAAAAAAAAGTTGAAATCTCACGGCTCATTAGACCCCGACCATGCCGAACGAACGTGACCCCCCGGCCTCGTGATTCTCGGCTCTGGCACCCGCCCAGACGACGATGACGACTCCTCCGCGCTCACGCCTTCCAGGGGTCCACGAAGCATCTTGGCGCTAATGTCGGGGAGAAGAAAGTACCTTTCATCTGTCGCTCGCTGCCGAACAAGAGGGTTGCTTGCGTGGCCCTCGTGCCGTTTCTTCCATCTCGTCCACCTCCTGGGAACTCTTCGACTCTTTCTTTTGCTGACTGTTGTTGCCCTTGATTCGTCCACCATATCTCGCCCCCCCCTGTTATTTCTATTCTTCATTATCCTCCTCATCCCTTCTTGTCCCATGCTCCACCGCAGCAGTCCTATCCTCGGGTCCTTTACCCTGTGTTTCTTTACTTGGTGTTTCCTGAGACATCCTGCCGTGTCCTAGTCTGCCTCTCAGCGCCTCTCTGCACAACTCGACAACTATCTACGATTCGACCAATTCCCTCCCCTCTGCAGGAGAGAGAACGCCTGTGAGGGACTGGCCACTCTGGTTTCGACTGGCTGGCTCTACGCCCGTCTGCCTGCCCTATGGAGGAGGGTGGCGTTTGCCCACTCAGCGCCATTCCTAAACCCATCCCTTGGACATCTTGCTGCTCGTGCCTGCAATGAAGCCGTGGTTCGTGGGCACTTGCCTGGTTTCGACTTGGGATGTCGTGCAAGCGCAATCCGTACAATGGAACGTTGAAAACCACCGCCATCTCCCCCGGGGCTTGAGCCGCCGTTCACAGTCGACGTTTGAGGAGGTTGTTGAGAATAAGAGATCGGCGGGAGGTTACTTTTCGGAAATTGCAGTTGGCAACCCTCCTCAAAACATCACCCTTCAGTTGGATACTGGGAGTAGCGATGTGTGGTTCCCTTGGAGTTCCGCAGACATCTGCAAACAAACCTCCAAGGGTGGATGCCCCTTTGGAACCTGTAAGATCTTGACTATTCCACATATGGCTTCACATGTCCCTTACTGACGGCTTACGACAGTTAATCCTGACAAGTCCCGTTCATTCAAGCATGTCGGCCCCGGCTTGTTCGACATTACCTTTATAGACGACAGCTACGCAAAGGGTGACTATTTTGTCGATCACTTCGAATTTGGCGGCGCAGTCGTCAAGAACTTGACCATGGGCCTGGGGGTCGATACCGACATCCCTTTTGGACTGATTGGCATGGGTTACGCCATCAATGAGGCTGTGACAGATACTGGGGATGTCATCTATCCCAACCTCCCTGTCGCCATGTGGCAAGGAGGCTACATCAGCACCATTGCCTACAGCTTGTGGCTCAATGACCTCGACGCCAGCTCTGGAAACATTTTGTTTGGGGGCGTCGATACGGAAAAGTACGTTGGGGACCTGACTCGGATCAGCGTTCTGCCAGTACAAGGCCATCATGTGCACTTCCTCGTTGCCTTGACCTCGGTAGTCGCTCAGAGTCCCAGTGGAACCGATACTCTCACCTCGGAGAGGTTTCCCATCAGGGCGGTGCTCGATTCGGGAACCACCCTCAGCTATTTGCCCCAAGACCTAACGGCTGAGATCTGGGAGGAGGTCGGCGCCGTGTACTCGTCCAGGCATGATGCGGCTGTGTTACCATGCTCCCGTGGTAAGCATCCGGGGAACTTCACCTTTGGCTTCGCCGGACCTGATGGCCCTCGCATCACTGTGGCCATGGATGAGTTGGTCATTGACCTGAACGACGGACAGCAAACACCTACGTTCGAGTCAGGGGCATTCGAAGGCGAGCTGATCTGCTATTTTGGGATACAAAACGATTCGAGCTCAATGTCCATTCTTGGAAATACCTTTCTTCGATCTGCTTACGTTGTTTATGATTTGGTCAACAACGAAATTGGAATCGCTGCGACCGATTTCAATGCTACCGAGAGCAAGATCGTCGAGTTTAAAAGCTACGGCGCCACTATTCCGTCTGCGACGGTAGCACCCAACCAGCAAAAAGCGACTGAAACGCCCAAATCCACCAAAAATCAGTTCAATGCCGCCGACGGGTTCCAGAAGACTGAAGGTGATGATGACGACGACGACGATGACGATGACAACGTTGCATCCCTTCTGACTCCTTCTGGAACCAACATAGCGCTGGTCGCCGCGGCAGTGAGCTTCATGCTCCTTGGAGGAGGAACTTTTTCGATCAATCTCCAATAGCGGGATGTCGAGAGGTTGGTTGCATAAACAAAAAAGGCAACGAGTTCATTGGGCTGGCGTTTCCATACCAAGGGTTGATTGAGTTAAGATGGGCTGATTTCAGGCGTTTCGACGGAGTGAGGGATTCATCAAGGACAAAGGCGCATTGGGCGGTAAAACTCCTATAAATGATACCAGAAACTACCATGAAAAGAATAGAATTAGCATATATGTTCTTGAAGAGAAGAGTTTGACAAATAAAGACAGCAACTGAGACTTTTATTGAACTGAACCGGCCGGTCGGCAGGAGCTACACACTTACAGGGCCATGGCCGTTGGCGGGAATTAAGCTCTGACAGCGAATCAGGAAGGCGCGTGCACGTGCGGGCGCCTGCTAATCCCGAAGAAAAAAGTTTCCCAATCGGCCGCTCATCATTGGCAACCCTCTCCCCAACTTCTTCGTTGGAGTCAAAGATTGCAAAATGAGGGCAACGAGGGCTGCCAGATGGCTCAATTGCCGTCTGCTATTCGGTACCCAGCAGCCGAGCTGTGGTAGCCACTTCTTCAACATCTCCCCCGCTGTCCCGGCCTCGGAGAGCCGACGAGCCTTCAGCCAGACCAAGCGCACCTGCAGCGCAGCGCAAGCAGCGTGAGAAGCCAATGGACCCCTTATTGGTACTTGACAGATTGCTGATGACCCCAATTAGTCTCAAGAAGGCCCAGGAGGACGCTGCGAGCTTGACGCCCGAGTATGTCGCCGCCAACATGGATCCCGAGGAGGCCAAGCGCCTGTCTCGAGTCCGCAACATCGGTATTGCGGTATGAGCATGATGCCCCTCGTCGAGTCCCCCCCTCCGCTGACCCAATTCGACAGGCGCACATCGACAGTGGAAAGACTACCGTCAGTGAGCGAGTCCTGTTCTACACCGGCCGAATCAACGCGATCCACGAGGTTCGAGGCAAGGATTCCGTCGGCGCCAAGATGGACTCCATGGAACTCGAGAGGGAAAAAGGCATCACCATCCAGTCTGCGGCCACGTTTGCCGACTGGAAGAAAACGGAAAACGGCATAGAGGAAACCTACCACTTCAACCTGATTGATACACCCGGTCACATTGATTTCACCATTGAGGTCGAGCGAGCTCTGCGAGTCCTCGACGGTGCCGTCATGATTCTGTGCGCTGTCAGCGGCGTCCAGTCTCAGACCATCACCGTCGACCGTCAAATGAAGCGTTACAATGTCCCCCGAATCTCCTTCGTCAACAAGATGGACCGAATGGGTTCCAACCCCTGGAAGGCCGTCGAGCAGATCAACACCAAGCTCAAGATTCCCGCCGCCGCTATCCAGGTTCCCATTGGTGCCGAGGACGAGTTCCAAGGCGTTGTCGATCTTATCAACCTGAAGGCTATGTACTTTGAGGGTCCCCGTGGTACCAAGGTTCGCGTCACCGATCAGATCCCTGGCCCGCTCCAGGAGCTCGTCAACGAGAAGCGCCAGGCCCTCATTGAGAAGCTCGCCGATGTCGACGATGAGATGGCCGAGCTCTACCTCGACGAGCAGGAGCCCACGAACCAACAGATCAAGGACGCCATCCGCCGTGCCACCATTGCCCGAGCTTTCACACCTGTCATGATGGGCTCCGCCCTTGCCGATAAGGGTGTCCAGCCCATGCTCGACGCTGTCTGCGATTTTCTGCCTAACCCTGCCAACGTCGAGAACACTGGTCTCGACAAGTCCAATGATGAGAAGACTGTGAAGCTGGTTCCCTACAACTCTCTCCCCTTTGTCGGTCTCGCCTTCAAGCTCGAAGAGAACAACTACGGCCAGCTCACCTACATCCGAGTCTACCAGGGCAAGCTGACCAAGGGTACCTACCTGTTCAACTCGCGAACCGACAAGAAGGTCCGAATTCCCCGTATTGTCCGCATGCACTCCAACGAGATGGAGGATGTCTCCGAGGTTGGTGCTGGTGAGATCTGCGCCGTCTTTGGCGTCGACTGTGCTTCTGGTGACACCTTCACCGACGGTGGTCTCCCCTACACCATGTCTTCCATGTTCGTCCCCGATGCCGTCATGTCCCTCTCGATCAAGCCCAAGCGAACTGGCGACGCCGACCACTTCAGTAAGGCCATGAACCGATTCCAGCGTGAGGATCCTACCTTCCGAGTCCATGTCGACGCCGAGAGTGAGGAGACCATCATTTCTGGCATGGGCGAACTGCACCTCGAGGTTTACGTCGAGCGTCTCAAGCGAGAGTACAAGACCGAGTGTGTCACTGGCCAGCCCCGTGTCGCCTACCGCGAGACCATTGCTCACAAGGCTGACTACGACTTCCTGCTGAAGCGACAGAGCGGTGGTCCTGGTGACTTTGCCCGTGTTGCTGGTTGGATCGAGCCCAACGACAAGCCGAACGAGAACCATTACGAGAGCCAGGTCGTTGGTGGTCATATCCCCGACAAGTTCCTCTCGGCCTGTTCCAAGGGTTTCGACGTTGCTTGTGACAAGGGTCCCCTCCTGGGCCACAAGGTTATTGGAGCCAAGATGATTGTCAACGATGGTGCCACCCACGTTACTGATTCTTCCGATTATGCCTTCAACCTGGCTACCCAGATGGCTTTCCGAAAGGCATTCACCGAGGCTGGTGGCCAGGTTCTCGAGCCCCTGATGAAGACCACCATCACCGCCCCCAACGAGTTCCAGGGCAACATCCTGATGCTCATGAACAAGCGTAACGCCACTATCCACGACACCGACATTGGCAGCGAGGACTTTACCCTCATCTGCGACTGCAGTCTGAACGCCATGTTTGGCTTCAGCTCCCAGCTTCGTGCTGCCACTCAGGGCAAGGGCGAGTTCAGCATGGAGTTCAGCCACTACGCCCCGGCTCCTCCTCATCTCCAGTATGTATCCCCTGATGATTGACTACAGTAACAGAATGCTAACTACCTCTGCAGGAAGGAGTTGGTTGCCAAGTACCAGGCTGAGCTTGAGGCCAAGCGAACCAAGTAAAATGGTCCCGGAGTATGGGATGTGATGACCGAGCACAAGACGATGCGATGGTTGTCAGAGGCACAACAGACGCTGTGCCGTGTTGTAAAGTACATGTGGATGAGTGTGTATGATCTTGTAACATATTACCACGCTGAGATGCTCTTGATTTGGGACACGAAGAAGTCTATCACGCACTTAGACGAATGGTAAAGACTGGATAGGGACTGCTGCCGTAGATAGGCAGCGAGAAAGATGGGCAAAAACAGAGGAATATAGAATATACAATCCCCTCTAGACCAATTCTTGAAACTGTCTATTTTTGGTGTTGAAACTCCTAAACTATATTTGATTGATGGCTACTTATATTTTTTGCAGCGCAACAACACTTATCTGACCTAGGTATCCAACTTTTGGGGTATTTTTACAGACGTCGGAGAATGTCGGCGACGACCTCCTCGGTGGTAGCCTTGCCACCCAGGTCAGGGCTCAGGAGCTTACCGTCCTCGAGGTTGCCATCAACGGCAGCGTAGATCTTGGCAGCAGCCTCCTCCTCGTTGAGGAACTCGAGCATCAGAGCAGTGGATCGGAGAGTGGCAATGGGGTTGGCGATACCCTGGCCCTGGATGTCAGGGGCGCTGCCGTGGCAAGGCTCACCGATGGCGAAGCCCTCACCGACGTTGGCGCTGGGGACGAGACCCAGGCTGCCGACGAGGGCAGCAGCACCGTCGGAGAGAATGTCGCCGTACAGGTTGGGGGCAACGATAACATCGTAGTCCTCGGGCTGGCGGAAGAGCTTGTAGACCATGGAGTCGACAATCTGCTCCTCGATGGCGATGGAGGAGTACTTGGGGTCCGCGAGGGCCTTCTTGGAGGTGGCGCGGAAGAGACCGTCGGTCTGGGACAGGACGTTGGACTTGTGGGTGATGGTGACGAGGGGAGACTTGTGGATGCTGGCGGCACCGGCATCGCGGATCTTCTGGCGGCGGAGAGCAATGTCGCCGGCCATGGCAGCGATGCGGAACGAGGCCTTCTCCGAGATGCGCTTGATGGCCTCGGCGACCTTGCCCTCGGGGGTCTCGCGGGTGGTCTCCTCCTTGACGTACAGGTCCTCGGTGTTCTCGCGGACAATGACCATGTCGATGGGCTTGGCGGCGGTCAGGACGGTCTTGACGGGGCGGACGTTGGCGTAGAGGTCGAGCTTCTTGCGCAGGGCGACGATGGGGCTCGAGTAGCCCTTGACGGCCTGGGTGGGCGAGCTCACGGCGCCGAAGAGGGCGCCGTCGCACTCATTCTTGAGGACATCGACGGTCTTGTCGGGGAGGGCGGCGCCGGTCTGCTCAAAGGCCTCGAAGCCGGCCTTGAGGTCGACAAAGTCGAACTTGAGTCCAAGCGAGGCGGGGAGGGCCTCGAGGATGCGGCGGCCGGCGGGGATGACTTCCTTGCCGATGCCGTCACCAGGGATGAGGCCTAGTAATGTTAGCTGGGCTGTATTCTACTGGAATTCCTGCCAAGGTGGCGCACCGATTCTGAGGGTTCGGAGGGACATGGTGGGCGCAATTGGGGGTGGAGAGGTTGTCGAAGTTTTGTCGTCCGAGGACCGGAGATGGATAAGAAAACCTACGCGAGCTGGGTATTTTTGGTGGTGTCGGGGAAAAAGTGGCCGGCTGCGAATAGCGCCGGACAGGGGGAGCAAGGTTTACTCCGAATTTTGAGTGATGACAACGCCAGAGCTCGATTAATATTTCATTCTCATCTTTTTGGAGCAGATATAGCATCTATCTTGAGCTCATAGCTGTATTCCGATGACGGCGCACAAGACTCATCCATCAAGCACCGTCGATAGCCAAGTCTTCATGACAGCCCACTTCAGTGACTCCAGTATGCTCCGGACTTGGGCGTCGCTCTTACGACTTGCTTCAACCAAAAGATGCAGGGACCGTCGAACGATCGAATCTTGTCAGCTGCTGTCATTCTTCCTTGGCCTCAACCTTGAGAGCGAGAGCTTGACCCCAAGACGGGCCAGTGAGTGTGGGGGAGAGAGAGGAGAGCAATGAGAGACAGACGACCCCACATGAGCTCATGCCATGGAGCAAATGAGGCACCTGGCCAACAGAGTCAATAACGGGGGAGCTTGCTAAAGTCAATAATGGAGCTTCTGGATCTCCTTTGGGGAAATATGTCATTTCCACGAGCGGCCGAGGGGACCTGGGCTGGGGGAGGAGAGCGGAGGAATGGGAAAAGGGGTATGGGACAGAGAGAGGACCAGAGTGGCCCAGGAACCGGTCATCTGCCATTGGCTCATTAATCTGCTAGTTTACGGTCGGTCCGTCCCTTGTCGAGTTGATCTTGGGTCATTTCGACTGGTTGGTTGATTCGGTGAGGTACAGTACTATGTACATAGTAGCAAATGAATGGAACTGCCTGCACATTGCAGGATGCCTGTCTGACCTTTGATGCTTTGTTTAGCACACCAGCGCATCTGGTGGATCAGTGTTGTAGACGCATGCTGCTTGGGGTGCATAAATCCTCCCTCAACGTGTCAGCCCCAAGAGGGCAGGCGCCTTTCTCTCTCCCTCTGTTTCAAAGCCGTCCATCCCTCGAGAGGTGAGATACAACAACATCGACGTCGTCGCCGTTGTCTCTTGCCAAGAGGACACCTGGTTTGTTGGCCAGGCTGCCCATCAGTCAGTCAGTTGCTGGGCCGCCACCGCCCAGCCATGATCGGTGGGAATTTCGGATTTCCTCATCATGGGCAATTTAATGTCCCCGGCTAAACCTGAAGTGAACGAGATCCATCCGGTGCCTCATTTCGACTGGGCCCCTGCCTCGAACGACGTGCCTAGGTAGCATACCTTACCTGGCTGGCTGGGTCCCCTTTAGACCTAACCCATCTGTGTCCGTCCGTCTATTGAATGATGATCCGGTGGGTACGAGCTCATAGCTTGTGTCGACTGGATGTCACCGAGCAACCTTGCCATTTGTGCCCGCGATAGCCTCGTTTCTCTGGATGCACCGGGTTTACCGAAGGCTCTTGTGGAATGACGGTAGGCGGCTTGTCTCGACCTCGGGCGTCTCGTCGACCAACAAAAGGCATCCGTTCAGCGTCGGTCACGGCAACGTGCAGCGCCTGAACCCGATGCCCGACTCCATCCTTTGATCTTGACCCCTATTATTCTGCAACAGCCCAGCGCAACATAACCAGCACCACTCCAGCGGGTGCCATTCCCTGGCCCTCCTCCACCTCCCGAATCCAGGCCCCCCGTGGGATGGATACATTGACTGGCAGGTACCGCGTGGACGCTGAAACGCATGCCGCAGTACCTCGCTAGCCCGGCTCCGAGAGGTACCCCCTGCTGGTCTAGGTGTCCAGGTGCCCGTCGGCAAGGCCCCTCAATCCACTAACAAGCCCCCCCGAGCTGCCTGCGCTGTGCCGTGTGAAGGTGTGAGTGGTGTACGGTGCCTGTGCGACGGATGGTCTGCCGCGGGCTCATAACCAGACAACACCTCATCCCATCCCAATCCAACCCATCCCTAAACTCACCACGTCAACCCCCCCGAACCTGCGCTCTCCTGCTGAACTGTACGACCCTTCAAAGACCTCGAGGTCTCCCGACCGAGCCCCTGCCTGCCCTCACCATCTCAACCCGTCTCGAGAGCCCTCAAGCAACCATGAGTCAGGTCAAGAACCTGCGTGCCATGTTCGAGGGCAAAGGCGACACGAGCCCGCCCGACAGAGGCCGATCGTCCGGCGCGTCCACTCCCGTCCAAGGTACGACTCGACCCGCTTCCTCACGACAATGTCATGAAGTTGCTGTTTGCTTTCTTTTTGGGCGCGAATCGGACGCTGTTGCAATCATTGCAGCTCTCAACTAAAGAAAGCAAGCTGTCCAAGTTGCTGCAGTTCCAATTCCAGTTGCTTCCGCATTTTGGCTGTGCCTGCCCTGGAGCTGTCCGCACTAGTCACCCGCCTCCCCCCCCCCCAACATCTGGGCACCT
>JABFEX010000778.1:0-22466 GCA_013623515.1 Fusarium illudens | reverse complement strand
TTATAGCTAACCTTTATACTTACTAACGGGAAGGCTATTAACTAACTTAAAGCTATTAACTAGCTTAAAAGGCTATTAGCTAGCTTAAAAGGTTATTAGCCGGGTTAAAAGGCTATTAGCTAAGTTAAAAGGCTATTAGCCGGGTTAAAAGGCTATTTAATATAAATAGTATTTTTAAGCTAAAAATAAAAAGACCTTTTAATATAACTTTATAGTTACAATAGGCTATTTAGAGAGATATTATATTTAATATTAATATAATAAAAAGGCCTAATATAATAAAGCCTAATTTAATTAATTAATAAGCTATTAGCTATTATATAGCATATCAGGCTAACCTAGCATTATATTTAGCGTTAAAAACCATGCCTGACTAATATCTAAAAACACCCCTTGCCCGCGTAGGTATTCCATATCGTCCTTCCCTTTCCACCCTTCGGATTGTCCTCCGAGCAGAGTCTGGAGCCTCGCAGGCTTTAGTAGAGCCTTGACCATGACCTGCCTTAGCCCGTCATCCATCTCCATCCCGCCGTCCCGCCACCCGTCAATCCAATCTTCCGCTCCATCGTCCGTCCCGTTCGTTCTCTGCGGTCTTGCCCTCCACTTGTTCCATCCATCCTTGAACCCGTCCATCCATTCACCCTCCTCCGTGGATCGGCACGTCTTCGGACCAGGGGATCCTGCTTCCCCGGCAAATTCCCTTTTCTTTGGCAGAAGGCGAAAACGCCCATCCTTTGCTGGGCGAGATGGATGACACTAGGAGATGCAGTCCGTGGATGGAGGAGCTCCGACAAGAGAACCCCTCCTTTCCGATCTGCACCGTTCAAGGGATGCGATCTGCTGCCAGCTACGTCTTTGATACTGGGCAGCCCACTCGGACAACAAAAATTGATGACATACTGCCTACAGTACAGTACAGTACATACCGCTGCGCTGCTCGCCTCGATGAGATGAGATGCCCGCTGCAGAATGCACATCCCGGCGTCTACCAAGGTGTTGTTTCCCCCATGCATTCGTTGACCGAAAGACCTGGTCTGTTTCTCCATGCTGCGGGCGCTCACCGACTCGCTTACACCGTGGCAAGCACACAATGCTCCCCGTGTTTCTGAATTAATCAAGCCATGGACCGTCGTTGCCTGATTCTGATCCTCTTACCGTTGCCCTGACCTGACGGCACCGTTGCCAAACCCAGCAAAACACCAAGCGGTCAGCCCGTAAGCCCGTTGGGAGTCAGTCAACTTACTCGCGGTGGATACGGATACTGTACAGTCCAGACAGCAACCATGCAGTGGCCAAACAGCCTCAATTGCTCTCCTCCCCCGGCCGTTTCTCCTTTTGCGCCTCTCTCCGCTCCTCTCCGCTCTCCGCATTCATCTCAAACCCGATCTGTTTAACCGACGCGAGGGAAAGAGAGAGATCTTCCCTCGGTCGACCCAATCATCTGCAGCCTGATTCGGCGTTGACGCCGCATGTCTATCTCTTGTCAATCTGTGAATGGGTTTGCAACATGGTTCGTGTAAGAGAAATCCGGCCGAGGGGACGAGACTCTGCCGCAAGCCAAGGACCAGCCACGCACGAGCGCACCCCACAGAGCTGCAGCTCTCTCCATCACCATGACCCTTTCAAGCCCTTTCCCTCTGTCCAGCGGCGCCTCAAGCCAGGGTCAAGGGCGCTAGGGTGCCAGGCAACCAGGGTCCGGCTGGATATGGCGCCGAATGGCTGGAAGATGCTGCCAATCCGTGCGACGCCGCCTGGAACGTTAAACCTACCTCCGCAGGGATCAGCTTCGACCTCTCAACTTGCGACACCAATCACGGCTGGCCATTTTCAAAGCCCAGCCTGGCCGATGTCGCGCCCACGTTGCTCGCCTCCAAAACGAGGCTAGAGAAGGGCTGCGATGAGCCATCCCGTACGCTTGCGAGCCTGGGGGACCTTTGACGTACAGATGCTGCGCGCGGGGGAGCTAAAGCTGGGTCTGATTCGTCGGGAGACCCCCAACTTTGAGCCATCTCGCAGTCCGCATCTACAGTAGAGCGACCTCTCCGAGGAGCTGGATGTTGCATCTGCTGCGCAACGGGCGCGAGATTTGAGATGTGATTCCGCGAGTCACAGCTGAGTACCTACCTACCTAGAGAGGGCCGCCGAGATTCCGACGTCCCTACGCACATGCGCCAGCAGCCAGCCAGCTTCCTGCTACGTAGTATCCTGCAGTTGGGCAAAGAGACTGTCACGCCAGGCTGGATATTGAGGCTTCCCAGGGCTGATCAAGGGACGGGGGTCCTCAAACTGCAGACGTGTTTGGGTTTGGCTATGATCTTCAAAGCCATGTTTGCCAGTGCTTCTGCCACGACGCAGCCGTTACATAATGACGGCTTATGAGATGAAAACTAATACAGTATCCCCCGTCATCTTAATTGGCGAGAACCGCGGTCAAGGCCGCCGACCGAGCCGGATGGGTTTCTCGGTCTGGCGTGAGAAGCAGACCACACAGCATAGCGGAGTTGGCCCTGAGATTATGCTGCCATGCCCTTGGGGGTTTCGGGATGTTTGCGACACTCGCCGAGCGCACAGCAGAGGCGGCCGAGGCCCTTGACCCTCCATCTCCATGCCTCCTGTTGTTGAGTGTCGTCAGGTAGGTGCCCATCAACCATCACCCCATATCGCACAGTCACAAAATGGACAACAGAAAATTGGGGGAGGCGACCAATCACGGACCCAACCGTCTTCGGTGCCGTTTCTTATCTTGAACCAACCAACTGCTACCATCGCGTCTGCGGCATCTCTACACTAAAACGGAAGAAGCTCGTGCCGGAGAAAGGGTGCGAGATCGCCTAGCGCCGCCCTTGGTCGACGCCATCGCGCAGATGCACATGTCTCGCCACGCTTCGGGAGTCCCTGCGAGGTGCGAGGGGCCCTGTGAGGTTCTGCGAGGTGTTGCAGACGCCTGCAGCGAAAGACGTCACTCGTTTTGGTAATTCGAACCGGTCAACGACTTACATGGCAGGGAAAGGAGAGCTTCCATCGGCCATGCCTCTGAGCCTATGGCTGCCCGAAGCGCCCGTCAACGTGGAGGGATATTCAATTATCAATCATGGCATCTGCTCACTGTCCGTGTTCTTGGAGTGACAGACGACGTCTGGAAGATGTGGTAGCAGGCATCTCGCTCGCTCACACGGATCTCATCCCCATCTTCCCCGAACGAGGCACGCAAACAAACATGGCCCCTACCGAGCCTCACGGTCTTTGTCCTCCGCCAACCATGACCGACCGACACTCTGACGAATACGTGTACAATGCGATTTCTCCTAAACAGCATGGACGCATTGCAGGATGCTGGCAGCTGCGGCGGCGGCGGCGGCGGCGGACCACACACGTCTGCGCCGTATCTCCTAGCGCAAGTGCAACAGTTTCTTATCTTTGGGCCTGGCATGCTAAAACGGCGGGCAAATGGATGCCGAGAGTAGCTCAAATCAAGTCGAGGCATTATAAATATGAAAGCGAGCAACTGGTCGGGCGGAGCCTGTGGTCCTGTGGAGGTCGAGACGACGGCAGCGAACTTGGGGGGCAGCTCTCAAGAAGAGGGCCGAGTTCGGCGGTGCTAACGGTCGGGGTCGGCCTGCATTTTTACAGTGCGTGTCGCGGATTTGCGGAGCCGTCATGGCGACCTACCATGGAACCAACCTACGCCCACAGCCTCACTCGCTCGCAGCCTGGACGAGCCCAGTTCAGTTCCCGATTCCCGACGACTCAAAGAACATCCCTCCTTGCGAAGAACGGGGGACATGCCGACGGACCTCCAAGGTCCAAGTCCGGGGTTGACATTATGGCGGACCTCGGTGGCACCCCAGCAGCGTTCTGCTCAGGCTCAACCTGCTTCCCCCGACCGGAACGACCCGACATCTTCCGAGGTGCAACTCGAACGCCATTCCAAGTCTTGGTTCCGAACAGCATAGTCTGCTTCGGTGCATAAGGAAAAAGACCTAGCGCAGGAGCGGAAGCGACGCTGCAGGAGTTTGTCGCCGTGCAAGGGTTGAGGCACACCCGACGGTCTTTTTTTCCCTTCCTACTTACCTCACATAATGAATAACCCGTCGGGGGCATCCCCTTGCGACCGAACGATGGGCAGGACTGCAAAAAGGAGAACCCTTTGAGCTTGGCCCGCAGGCGGTGAGTTACAGAGTTGCAATTTCACAACGGCAGAGTTGCAGTCGTTGTCTGGCCTTCATTTCCCAGAAACACGAGCCTAGAACCTAGTGTCGAGCCAGAAACTGCCCACACCCAGTGGCATTCCCCAGCCGATCCAGCCGCTGCAAAATTGGGTGGCCATGCCTGGAGCGAAACCCGAGGGGGTCTGTACCTGGCGGGATTTGCAGTTCGTAGTCTCGGTTTCTGTTGATCGAGTTGAAGGTGTATCGTCGTCGTGGAACGGGGTTTTTTGTTGGTGATGTTTCATTCTGGGTCTGCGGGCGCCTGCCCAGGTGATGGATTTCGGCGGCTGCGGCTGCTAAGCGCGGCGTCGCGTCTGTCGCGTGAATTGCCCCGCCATCTTCCATCTTTGGAATGCACCTCAGCAACGTTGACGATACGTACCTTGTCTTCAAAACATCACACATAGGTACATCAATCAAATCCGACGCCGACGGCGCTTTTGATAACTCTCATGTTTACCACACTACCAGACTTTACACCACGAGATGTACGTTGGCTCACTCTCTCTACAATTGCCTCTACTAACCTCGCATAGTCACATCTTCTGTGGTATAGGTCTTCCCGCAGCTCGTTCGCCCCTCCAGGGCCCCTCGAAGAGCTTACTGGCGAGCCGCAACACCCTCAGAATGTCGGAATTCAGTCGCGCCAGCGTGGCAAGGTCATCGAGCGCTCGGCTCTGGCGCGTCTCGCCTCGGACGAGCAATACATGCACCGGCGACGGTTGAATATCCAAAACTACGGCAGCGGCTGGCTGAAGCCGCCGGGCGTGCCCAAGACTCTGCACCAGATGCGCGAGGAGAAGCGGGAGCAGGAGGAGCACCAGGAGGCAATGCGCCGGGAACAGCTGGCTCAGGAGCTGGCAGAGGCCGAAGCAGAAGGCATGCCCGAAGACGGCACAATGGACGATGTGCAGCTCGACGGTGCTCAAGACTTGGATGACGAGATTCCCGATGCCGATGCCGATGATGCATTTGGCTTTGACGACGACGACGAAGAAGAAGAAGAAGAAGAAGAAGATGATGAAGACGAGGAAGAAGAAGATGATGATGATGAGCAGACCGAGACAGACGAATCAGCCATCAGAGAAGAGCGACAGAACGACCTCATGGCCTCACAAATAAGGATGAACGACGACGCTTTCCGGGAAGCCCTGGTCCGCGGCGAGCCAGACGCCGGCGACATGTACGGCGACGGCGAGGATATCGAAGCAGAAGACAACGGCCACCTCCTCGACGAAGAGGATTTTGTCCAGGAGGGTACAGACGACGGCCTCGGCGCGGACATGGACGCCGACCTCGACGACGACATACCCGAGGCCGAGAGCGGCGGCTATGAGCACACCGACTCCGAGGCCGATCTCAGCAGCAGCGAGGAGGAGCCCGACGACGACGAAGATGAAGACGAGGACGATGATGACGACGCCGATGTCAGCTATGCACCTCGCTCCACGACCCTTCCGCCTCCGCTATCCCCGACATTCCACGGCCGCTCCAGCGTCTCACATCCACGCGCTAGTATGGACCTCAGCAACCTCCTCTCCCAGGATGGAAGCAGTTTCATGGAGAGCAGTCCTGCTGGACGACGTGCCCGTCAAGGGTAGCGCTGATGACATGATGAGATGTGCAACATGCTGGAGTAAGGAATAGAATGGGGGGTTTTTGGGAAGCAGTTTTTATATACCCTTTTTGTTTTTTTCCCTTTTGCTTCATTATCAAGACAGAATTAAGAAGAAGATGAAACTTGAACCGTCTTGGCCTCACTGGATAAGCTGCCAGACGACTCGTCAAGAATGGTGAATTACAACTTGTTATGGGCAACGCTCGACGTGATGATGCTTTGTCTGCCCTCTCCCCCCATCATGATGCAGAAATTCCTAATACGCCCTCCCAAACGCCATCCAGAAATGCACAATTGCCCGCCTTCTGTTTTGTTTCCCACAGTTAAACCCCCATCCAGCTTCTAGTGTGACTTGGACGTCGACTGGAACATGACACATGGTCCCCTCATCAAATTATAGACCTCCCTCTCCCCCATTACCCATCAAGACTCGGGCGTTTTCTTATCTCGCTCCAAAAGAAGAAGGCGATCTCGTGTTTCATCGATCCCGGTTAAAAGAGCCACACGTACATAAAGAGTAGTATGACGGCGCCGAAGAAGGCGATCCAGACCTTCCAGCCGACGCCGGTGCGCTCAGCCATGAGGAGCATTCGGTTCATGGTGCCGCGGAGGCGAACCCGCGTCGAGTCGAATGTGTCGTTCATCTTCTCCGCCAGCGCCGACGACTCGCGGATCTCGTCTCCGATGGCGACCGTCATCTAAAAGGCCCAGCTGTCAGTCCCGCCCAGCTTGTTCCAAGTCATCCCCTCCATGGGAAAGGACGGTAGGAAGAGAGTGCCCAGGAGTCAAAACTTACATCCTTCAACACCTTGACCTTGCCCAGGATGCCCTCCACATGCGCATCGTTCTGGCTCTCGAGCTCGTTCAGCACCGCGTCGCTGTACTGGCCCCTCCGGTTCGGCGTCGCAGACCTAAACGCACCCCTCGCCGCCGCGCCGCCGCTGTCGAACCCGCCTGCCCCGAGGGGCGATGGCGAGGGGGCACCGTAACCGCCGTAGCCGTACCCGCGGCTCGGGCTCGCGCTGACGGGCCGCCGCGAGGCCGCGTCCCCCGTGTATCCCTCGAAGAGCGCGCTGCGCGAGTCGCGCTGGTGAAGCGTTGAGGCGCCGAATCTGTTTTGCATGCCGTGTCAGTCGTTTTTACGCTCGTCGTCGTGGTCGTCGTGGAGGAGGTGGTGGTGACGTGGTTGCCGCTAAGGACAAGAGAGACTGAAACGAGACATACCGTTGCGCCATAGTTAGTGGTTTGAACAGTTAGGAGCGGATTCGAGATTGAGCCAAGGGAGGAGGAGGAAAGAAGAAGGAGGATTATGTTTCAGGAAGGAGAGAGAGGAAGAAAAAATCGAGGGGCTCGCGAATCTCGGACTTGGCCCCCTACGATAATCCTGGCTGGGTTACCGTTTTTTTTTTAGGTGTTCGTGTTCTCTCTGGTCTGATGATCAGGGGAGGCGGAAATCGGGGGGGCATGGGATGGGGACTGCCAGGGACTGGGTGATGGATGGATACGTACCGAGGGGTTGTCCCGTCCAATGATGGATCCAATGCCATCGCCACATGGATGTTTAACCTCAACATGTATTGCAAAAAGGAAAAAGTATTGGATACTATTGTTAAATTAAATAGCGATTATTAGGCATTTGGCAGAAGAAAGTTAAGAAGTGTTGTTCAAGGAGTGTTCGATTTTGGAGTACACCCCATCCAAAACGTGTACAGTGAACTGCTTCTCGCTAGTTCCATGACAGCCTCGTTTGACTGTATTAATGTGCTTTCATATTGCTCCATGTCTACCTAACTAACGGGGACAGTAGCTATGCAAAGCAGATAATGCTGGGTTGGCTGATGCTATCCACGACTCCATTCCGCCCAGATCCCAAATCCAGGCCCGAGTAAAGAGGTACCGACATCCCTGCCAGTTCCCGTTTTATTTGTTCACGTCCCAAATCATAACATCATGCCTCCCCCGTTAAATCCTACGGGACGCGTTGTCAAAAAAAGAGGTTTCCGACTTTTCGGCGTGCGCCAATCTAGTCGGACATCTTGGTGTCCTCGGTGGGCTGGAAGTCGTCATCATCCTCCTCGTCCTCCTCCTCGGCGGCGGGATGTTGCTCGGCAGCCTTGGCAAAGTCGATAACGGCGCCTCGGGTACGACGACCGCCCTCGACGATGTTGTTGAGATCAATCTCCTCCATGCCGTCCTCGTCTGTGCAGAGTAGTTAGCATCAGTTGTTCAGGGTCCAAGTGCTGCGGGTGGGCGCATTACCAGCCTCGACGACCTAGAAACCCCCATGTTAGCAATGCGTACAGAAATAAACAAGTGTGACAGCACATACCTCCTCCTCATCATCGCTGTCATCATCGTCGTCCTCATCCATGGCAGTGTCCTCGGGGATATCCTCGGGGGCAGCAGCGCCCTTGCCCTTGGACTGGGCGACAGTCTCCTCCTGGATCTTGGTGGGATCCTGGGGAATGGTAGCGCTGTTCTCGGCCATTGTTGCGGTGGAGGTGGTTATATGCGGTAACGGAGAGCAGAGGTGTGGTGTTTTGGTAGAGGTTCGCAAGAGGTGGATTGGGAGTTTATGCAAAAGCGAAAGTTGAGGCGCGAAATGCGGGTGAGCGAGCTGCAAGTGAATTGGATCCAGCGCGTGCGGGTTGCGACGAGCTTCAGTTTTAAAGCAGGTGCATGCGACGCCCAGCCAGATCTTCTCATAGCAACCGCTCTAAGCCCGATCTGCCTTAGCGTCATGCGACATTGGTCTGGTTTGCCGTGTCACATGGTCTGGCACGTGAGGACTCTCTTTTCCCATGGCAAGCCGGAACAAGCAGACAAGAGGGAACTCAAGAGAGAGTAGGTATGGAGGTCAATGATATATTGTATTAGATCCCTGTTCACTCCCCGTGGCTTGAGGCATCAGATATAATGGCATAGATACTCGTCAACGCGCAGGGCAAGACTCCCAGTGCTTCTGAGACACCCAGTTGAATCCAAACCGAGCCTGAGGCCTTGTGAGTATGAAACCTCGGAATTTGAGACGGAGCAACAGGCCCTCGCTATGTGATAAGAGGCTATTGTTGGTCAAACATTCCGCTATAACCAGGCGACGCCCACAGGTGTACGTAGTATGGATGTCTATGAGAACACGGGGGACAATCAAAACCCCAAGCCGCACATAGACAAACGGATTCGCCGTAAAAGATTGAATTAAAGCGGGCATTGCTTGCGCTGTATCCTCTATTTGTCCTACTTGTCGCCTCCTCCTCCGGCCATCGACATGACAACCACGAGAGCAAGAACCCACCAGTACCTATCTCGAGCATTAGCATTCCATCGCGCACACACACTTCCGGGGGATTCATTTGACTCACTTTTGCAGAAGCGTCTTCTCCTCCTCCTCGCCCACCTTCCTGCCGTTGGGCGACAGCACCACCGGCTTGTTCAGCTCGGGCTGGCTCCCCTTCTTGTCCGCGATGACGGCGACCTTGGGTCCGAAATCCCGCGTCTGGCCGGCGTCGATCTGCACGCCCTTGAACGCGACGCTGCGCACGTCGCCCGCGCCGTCCACGGAGAGCATCACAGTCGGCGCGTACCCCTTGCCAAAGTTGTCGGCCGATGTGGCCGTGGTGCCGCCGATCCACCGCGAGGACTTGGTGTCGTAGAGGCCGATGCGGACGAGCGACGCGCCCTCGGGCAGCTCGGGCGCCTCGTAGGAGATGACTTCGGCGGAGGTGACGGCGGCGACGTCGTAGGCGACTTCGGCCAGAGGTAGGGGGGCTGATGATGAGGAGTGGATGGGCTGGACGTAGATCTGGGCGGTGCGCGGCTCGGCCGCAGCGAGCGCAGCAGCGCAGATGGTCGATAGAAGTGTTGTGATCCTCATTGTGGGCGAGTCTGTGAAATTTGGGTACAAGTGTCGTGGGCGTGAGGACCGAGTTGCTGTTGATGCTCGGAATTGACACCTGGACAGCGTCATGGTTATGGCGGCAGATCCTCGGCAAAAATCTCCAGACATCCAGGTCTACCCATGGACTGGCAGGTCCCAGCTCAACGGCAACCATCTCGAGACCCTGGACATGGAACACTCATGATTGATGGATAATTAAACAAGTCAAAAAATCTCTTCATTTTTTTTTTATGAAATGCAATGTAATTTCGACATCATGGTCGAGTCTAACGTCTGCCTCCCAAGCTGTGTGTACAGATGCTTCATTTCCCAACCCGGTGATGCTGTCTTAAATGAATCAAATCGCCCCGGTCCCGAACGCCAGTAAATGTCGTGTTATGCAGGGTCCACACTCGGTCCCTCCGTCATGGTCATGCATCCGCTTGCCATGTAGCATCCGTCCAAATCCACCGACCGAGATGGCAACTTGGGGCCGTGGGTCGGTCGGTCGGTCCATCTTGTTGGTGTCATGTAATGCGGAAATATATGCGATACCGTCTTGAATGAGCACCAGGCCGGCGACGCTCTAATCGTCCGAACTAGCATTATCTTCTCCATCCATGCCGTCGGCCTCGGTCGAGTCTTCGTCCTCCTCGGACCCGTCTGATTCTAGAATGTAACCCGGAGTTCGTTCCACCAACCCTTTGTAGTAGGCCACCAGGACCTCTGGGTTCGGCACAATCTTCCAGTCCACACGGTAGAGAAACTCGAGTTCCAACAGTTTAAGCTCGGCAACTCGAACCCCGCCGACTCTAGCGTACGTGGTGTTGTTCCAGAAGGAATCGGACAATCCTTTTGCGGCGACCGTGGCCGCGGTAATGAGGAACCGGTGTACAGTCAATGTGTTGATGGTAAACTCTGGATACATGGCGCACAACCGGTCAATGTAATAGACCATGGCCAGGAGAAGCGGCGGTGTCAGGGTCGCATGTCGGGCCAGGCGGTGTAGGTAATCTCGAACAGAAATCCCAGGTGCAGTCCTGTAATACACGTCAGTTGGGTCCATTGTAAACGCTGCAAAAAGAGCCGCAAAATACCTCGAGTGAAAGCGTGTCAGGCCGCCATTTGATATTCGGATGGCGTCATTTGTAGCTATCAGCTCTGCCAGCATGTGGGCAATCAACTCAACCATGTCCTCGACCGGACAGAATTGATAAAGCTCAGGCAAGACCTTTGGCGGCGGCGCGTCGGGCTTTGGCCGCTTAGTCGACGGTGGTGGTGATTTGGCAGCGGCAGTGGCTTGCGAGTTGGCCAGGGCGGGCGAACTTCGACGTTTGGTTGGCGACACCCCGCTCGGCGCTTGGGCTGGTTGCACGATCTGCTCTTGGGAAGGGCGTGAAGGGGGGATGGAGGACTTTGACATGGGAGACGGTCGAGGCGACTGCAAGGGCTGAGCCAGAGCCTTCTGGGAGAGGGCCGAGGAGAGCTGCTGAGAGTCGGCGGGGGACCCTTGGACGCCCGAGTCGTTTGCGACATACTGTCTCGGGCGCTGGATGGGAGACGACTTCATAGCGTCGGCAGAGGAAGAGGCGCTAGAGCGTGTGGAATGCCGTCGCCGGAGAGCTGGCGAAGGCTTTGAGGAGTGCTGGGGAGACGACGTCGCATATCGAAAGACGGTAGGTGAGGCATTGGTGGAGGCGGACAAGGCAGGCGACGTCTTGAGCATCATCTGCGGCGCATGGTCGAGCTGTCGTCGGTTCGTCGGGTCGTCGTGGGTAGGTATGGGTCGAGGGGTTTTCGGCAGTCAAAGTGCGTGGTTGATAGGGCTGATGGCCAGCGGGAAGGAGGAGGAAGATGGAGGAAGACGGAGGGATTTGGAGATTTGCAGGTGGCGACCAAGGAGCAGAGCAGCAGCAAGTTGTACCGTAGATATGGGGTCGAACCGAATCGCGAATTAGATCATGGCGTTGGGGTCGATTCCATGTGGACGCGACACTGCGCAAACCGAGTGCCAAGAACAGACACTATCGACGAGAACGCTCACCGAGGGATACCAGACTAACAAGAACAAAGCCCCCAATGCGGCTGGGTTATGGTGGTGCACCGATGCAATGGTGGCTGTTTGTCAGACACGCGCGCACGAAGAGTTTGGCTGGCTGGTGCTGGTGCTGGTGCTGGCTTGGTGGAATGGTGCCGGATGGTGGCGGACGGGCACTGGAGGTTGTGTGGACTGTGAGGAAGTGGGTGTGGATATTGGGCTGGGCGGATGTGGACGGGCTGCGAATGGGTGCGTGCGCTGAGCAGGAGCGGACAGGCCGGAACGCTAGGTTCGCACAGGGTGAGCCCTTGGGGAGGGTTTTCTGGGCCTTCTAGGTGCCTTTTGGACAGTCTAGTTGGTTCTCGAGCCTCCAGCTGGTGCTCTTTTTTCCGGCAACCTGACCGGACCGCGCTGCGTCAGGAGTTCTTGTTCCTAGCCGTTAGTTACCTAACACGAGCTTGGCATGGAGGCCTGGTTAGGACTCGAGGCATGTGTGTGCCCTATCGATGTGTGCTCCTTTCGGAAATAGATGTGTTGGATTTTTTTCAGGGGCCGCTGAGAGCCGAAAAAGGTGTGAGTCCAAGTCGAGGGAGCGGTCTTGGTCGTTCTAAAGATGGCGTCAGTGTGTGCAAAGAACAAGAATGCCCAGGCTCAAGGCGGCTGCCGCGGGCTGTGGTTGGCCGGGTTCTGCTCTTGTGATTGACGACGGCACAGTCTCCTTCGAGTTGTCTGTTGCTCCTCCATCGCCTGCAAAACACGGGATGGATGCCGGCACACCGCAATCACGACGACGGCCCGGACTCGATCAAGGATTGACACTGCCGCCTAGGATGGAGGCCAAGCAACTCGCCAGCCCTGTCTCAGAGCAGACGGTCCCTGACTTTGGCGTTACCCCAGACGCATCTCACTGCCCCAGAAAGAGCCTCGCACAAACCGGCGCTCGTCTGGGCGTTTGTGAGCCACTCGATGAGCAACGTGGACGGAATCCGGGCTGTCAGAGGGCGAAGCTTCCCGGGGTCCCGTCGACCCCTCGCTCATTTCACCGGCTGATGAGTCGTCCAGGAAGGGAGCTCGGTGAGGAGTACCGCAATGTCGTGGAGCATTGATGAGCTTGATTCTGCATGGCGGCATCATGGGAGGACCCCGAGGAAGTCGGTCCACATTCGAGACGAGAGAGCGCGGCTAGATAGCGAGACCATGATGAATGGGGAAGGTTTAGCATTCCTCCTGGCCGCGCCGCCGACACGGAAGACGTCGTGACACAATCAAACTGACACACCAACTCGCTGGGTCGACGACTGCAGGTGGAACGAGCCTTTTTCCATCTTCCGTCTGGCACCTGCCTGTGTGTGCACAAACCTTTTTTCGTCTCTCATCTTCTGATATTGATATTGCCGTACCCAGCGCCTCCGTCATCTGCGTGTAAGCGGCATCAGCGGCTGTTGGGGGGCTTACTGCACGCGGGCGGTTCAACAAGAGCATTACCCTGTGCAAGCAGGAAGGAGTACCTAGTCAGGCGGTGCACAAGAGCTGACGAGACAAGGTAAAAAGCCCTTCTTGCCCCAGGCAGAGCGCAGTCATGATGGCTTCAAATAATTGTCGTCAGATTTAAAGGTGAGTCCACCGTGGGGGGGGGCTCATGAGCCGTCCGTCAGCCACCGTTGCACGAGTTTCCCAAGACCTCCATCCCAGGCTCTCTCTTATCGGATCCCGATAAGGAAGGAAGAGCGCGCGGGAACACGTGCCTCGCGCTACTCGGAGTCCGCCTGGAAATCCATCTTGACGTGATTGACCTGACGCCCCGGCTGTACACTACGTACACTCGCAATGGATGTTTAATGGTTTGACACACTAGGCTCCATCACGACAGCACATCGATCGCCTGGTCATCGCATCAGCCCCTTGCCTTGGTACTGTGATTCCTGTCTTTTGCTTCTTCTCTTCTCTTTGCATCTGGAAAGCAGCTCCCCAGTTGGTTGGCGCATGCAGATTGGGTGTACAGACGCGATCATCAGGTGGCCAGTGTCCTCGAATTTTAGCATCCTCGAACGACAACCGCGACAACATTTGCATCATCCGCAACGTCTCTGTTTATCGCTTCCTCGATCCCGACTACATATTCGAACTTTCTTGTTTGTCCCATCGATTCGTCCTGATGGCTCGACCGCAGAGCCCCCCGATCTTGGCGCAACTGCGAAGCGCCAGAACTTTGCCCGAGCAGACCGCTGCCCTGAGAGCTCTCAAGAACGAGGTTGTCGGTCACGTACAAAGAAAGGAGCTATGGGTCAGCTTGGGTGTCCTTGATCCTATCGTCAGGACCTTGTCTTCGGCCAGGTCGCCGGTCAAGCCAAATGGAAAGGATGCTCGATTCCCTCTCACGCAAAGGCCGCTATCGGAGGATGAGAGCGTGAGGTTACAGGCGCTGCAGCTGGTAGCTAGTTTCGCCAATGGTACGGTATTATATGTCTTGAGTTTTGTTGCTGCGGTTGCTGATGGAGAGGAACAGGCGGCCCTGCTTTCCTCGCTCCCCTCCATGCTGCGCGGGCAATCCCCGCCCTCATGGCCAACATATCCCCGTTTGCGAACGCACCGCAGCTTGTCGTGGCGGCTCTGAGGGCCTTGACCGATATTGCAGAAGCTTCGATCCTGGCGCCACCATCCTCGCCCATCGATATCGAGTCCCTAGCCGATACCGTCCTTTCGCCGCAATATCTCGACTCGTTCGGAGCAATGCTCTCCATCACTTCCACCAACTCTCTTCTACAATCCCAGGTTCCACTTGCGGCAGGTCTGATTTCCCGCCTTTGTCGAGAAGACCGCCATCAACAAGCCTTGACGACATCTGGAATTCTGGATGCGCTGGCAACGCGGCTGGCCAGCGTTGCCGTACGTCGTGGAGAGGTTGTCCCCGGCGCTGATGAAGCGGCGAGGAACGACGGGCTCTTGGACGCTTTCCCTGAACCTGCACCTAAGAGCTTGAGGCTTGGGCCGATCCTTGAAGCCATTGCAGCTATCCTCGGTGATTCAAAATACAGGGCCAACAGGCTCATCGACTCACCCTCCATCCTCGCCGTCTTTCCCTCGATCAAGTTTGAGCCTGCAGAAGTCGCAGACCCCCGTTACGATGCCGAGCAGCCAGGGCCCAATGTGTCACGCCAACCGCCATTGACAGCCATGGAATTTATGCTTCCAATTGGCTTGCCTCGGAGTCCGTCGACATCTCCATATAGCTCCTTCTCATTGGGGGCGTCTTCAGATTCGCAGTCCTCGTCTCGGTCATCGTTGAGCAAATTCGGCTCATCCGCCATTTGGGATTCGCCTCGCTATCCGCCGGCCGGCTCGAACGGCGATGACGCAGAAGAGATCGAAAGCCCATTCATTCCATGGCTGGTACACCTCGTGAGATGCTCAGAGGAATACGAGCGCCTTCTTGCTTCTTCTATTCTTGCTTCGCTCATCAAGGGTGGCGTTGGGAGCAAGGGCATGAGAGAAGCCCGCTTGGGGCTCCTCGTTGTTCCTCTGCTGGTTGACATGATTTTCAAAAATGACAAGGACGCTTCCGACGTGAACGAGGTGGATGATATGAGCAAGCGCACTATTCTTGAGCGAGCACCAGTGGTTCTAGCTCGGATGATTACGGACAGCGAATACCTCCAGAAGGCAGCTTACGAGTGTGAGGCCGTGCCAGTATTGAGCAGGCTTTTGAGGCACGCATACGCCCCCGTTCGAGACACTGCGCAACCGCGGTATTGGTCGCCACAGCCGGATACCGATATGGAGGTGGAGAACAGCTCTCCGTTCGCTCAACTCGGTCAAGAAGGCCAGAATGGACTTTTGATCCACCGGCTCAGGGTACGGGAAAGCACACTCAAGGCCATTGCTGCCCTCGCCGGGGGCAAGGAAGACTACAGGAAGGCGTTTGTGGCAGAGGACATCACATCGTACGTTGTCGAGTCTCTCTCCGAGTATCCCAGAAAGCCACAGACAGCCAAGGAACGAACAGCGGAAAAGTCAAGCGGCGATGCTACCAGGAAGGGAGAGACTGCAGGATATGGCGCCAACCCCGCGTCTGTGATTGTTGCGGGCTGCCATGTTATCAGAATGCTATCTCGGTCGGTCAACATCTTGCGCACATCCTTGGTCGATCACGGAGTTGCGCTTCCTATCTTCCGGTTCATGAAGCATTCCGACGTCAACGTTCAAGTTGCTGCCACTGCGGCCATCTGCAACCTGGTGGTCGAGGTGAGCCCGGTGCGGGAGGTAAGTCAATAAACAGCGTGTGTTGTCTACAGCAAACTAGATGGCTAACAGTAACAGCTTCTTGCGGAAAACGGAGTCATGAGGGTGCTCTGCGAGCATGCGCACTCGGAGAACCATGCCCTCCGCCTCAATGCCTTGTGGGCGCTCAAGCACTTCATCGATGCTGTTGGGCCTGATTTGAAAAAGGCATGCCTGGCTCAGCTGGAGTCAGGGTGGTTGGAGCAGCTCATTTGCGACGACACAGAAGATTTGGCGTTGCAGATGGCCAGGGAGAGGGAAGCGTCGGGACTGGACATGGATGACGATGTGGACATGCAACAATCAGACGAGGCACACCGCTGGGTGTATGGCTCCAACGGTATGCTGCGAGAGCTGGACGCGACAAACTCGACAAGGCTGCGTCAGGTGGAAGACAAGCTCTCAGCGGTGCGAGAATCCGAGCTAAATCCGGTCCGGAGGGCACGGAACCACGACTTGTTGATTCAGGAGCAGGGCCTGGACTTTATCAGGAACCTGATCGGAAGACCGGGAGCTGGGTTGTCGGAGATGGCAAATGAGACGACAGAGATGATTGAGTATCTGCTGCACGAGCTCGGGACGGAGCGACTGTTTGAGATACTGTCATCCAAGCTCCGGGCCAAGGTGCTCCGACCTTTCTCCCGCCGGGCTCCGGTGACGGGGCGGGAGACGAGGCTGCTCCACCCGCAGGCCAAGATCATCGTGGCCGTCATCTACATCCTGGTGCACATCGCGGCTAGCATCCCGCGGCACCGGCAGATGGTGATCGGCCAGACGGAGCTCCTGAAGCTTCTGGCGCAGCAGGCGGGCAGCAAGGACAAGGAGGTGAGGGTGGCACTGTGCCATCTGGTTATCAACCTCACCTGGCAAGAAGACGAGGGCGAGGCTCAGGCGTGCGCCCAGAGAGCTCACGAGCTGCGGAAGCTCGGATTCCACGCCAAGATGGAGGCGCTCACCAAGCAGGATGGGGACCTGGATGTGCGCGAGCGAGCCAAGACGGCGGCATATCAGATAGAACAGGCCACTTACGGATGATGATGAGGGAGGGAGGGATGTAACTTGCGTGTAGATGTATTATGGACTTGGTGGAGAGCTGCGGCGGTGACTCACAAAAAAGCGTTGATTGATTTGGAGTGTACAGTAACATTGTACGTAGAGGGAGGGATGTGGTACATGCAACCTATAACACCTATAGCACCTATACTCTGCGTGTGTCTTGCATATCACGCAATCGAATATCATGATGGGATAGAAAACGAGTACGCTTCTTGTCACATTTCTCTCGTGATATCATGGAATTGGCGGCAGAGTCTGCATCTGCCGGTGCTAGTCTATGGAAGCTGACAGGGGTTATTTCCTCGTGACAGACAATGACAAGGGGGGGTATTGACGGTCGATCAAGTCGGGTCGAGTCAAGATGTGATAAAGGTTGGCACGCAATGCAACATGGATTGACAATGTGAGTGGAATAGATGACGGCACATGGCGGTCACAGCTTGACATGCGGTACTGTACGTACGTAGCATGTACTGTAGAGGATAGAGGGAAAAGTAAGCATAACTCGGCATTTACATGACGACGAGGTTTCGAGGTGTATTGCGTCAAAGTCTCGTTTACCCTATATCATTATAATTCTCCAATGCCGAAACAACATGGATGCCCGCCCCAGTCATGTCCATGTATGTAATCACCTTGACGTCAACCCACTCACCCGCCCCAACGACCGGTCCAATGTCTCCAATGTCGAAATGGGACGGTGGAAGCCGTTGGAGGTTGTTGTTCTAGTTAGTCCCGTAGGGCTCGACACATGACACAGACCTCGGAAGCCACGGAGCTTTTGTCGAATGGCATGACTTTGCTGTAGGAGAATTGAGGTGTTGCATTGGACAGACAGTTTTTTCTTCTTTTCTCAATGGATAACGCCAGATTCAAGGATAGACGAGACGGGGGGACAGGGAAAAAGAGACGAGAGAGATGTTCCCGGTGGTGCCGGACCTTGCTTGATTGGAATCTGCGGTACTCGGTTGATCCTGAGATGGCTTCATCACATCTAGCATATCCAATACCGAGAGAGAACCCGGGCTGATTAATGGATCCCCCCTCCTTCCTATGCAAGGCCAGCCGCATCAACAGCCTTGCGTTGTACCCGATACATCCACATGGTATCTTCCACCTCACACGTCATTGCCCCGTCGACACCAAAAGGTCCAGAAGTGCAAACGTTCTTTTTTTTTCTCCCGCACCGCCATCACGAGATGCTCTCTTTTTTTGCCCAATGGGAAGAGATGGGACGGGGGTTTTCATGCTTGTCTGATGGAGGGGAGGGAGTTCCTGAGGGCATGCCAGGTGCGTCATGGTGAGATGAGGGAAGCTGTATAAGAGGAGGCAAGCACGACTTCCATCACCCTCCTGCTCTCTTCTCTTTACTCCTTCGTTGAGGCACGAAAAGAGATATACTTGCGATAATCATCCTCTCTAGAGGCATTCATCTCAATATCGACATTGATCCTAAAAGTTCAACAGCAAAGTCGTCAACATGCCCGCCATCTTCACGCGCAACGACGCCCTCAACATCAACCCCCAAGCAGGTGACACTCACCTCTCGGTGGGAGGATCAGACTGGCTCTGGGCAGTGACAGCCGTCTACCTGCTCTCCTTTGTACGTTCCCTCTCATCATACATACACTGCAGCAAACTGCATCACTAACACGCCCCAAGCTCGTCTTCTTCGCCCTGAGCTTCAAGCCGCAGCATGGCGAAAAGATTTTCCACTACCTCTTCACCATCGCCCTCCTCGTCGGAACGATCACCTACTACGCCATAGCCTCTGGCCTGGCCTACTCGGTCATCCCCACGCAGCGCAACCGCGGGCACGCAGTCTCGTACCAGATCTTCTTTGCAAAGTACATCAACTGGGTCGTGGCCTTCCCGGTTGCCATCCTGGCTCTGGGATTGTTGAGTGGTGTTAGCTGGGCTACCATTTTATTCAACATCTTCTTGGCTTGGATCTGGTATGTCCAGTCCTCTCCTGGTGATATTCCAAGTGAGAGTATAGCTGACGTGAATAGGGTCATCTCCTATCTCTGCTCCGCCTACACGGCAACATCGTACAAATGGGGCTTCTTCGCCTTCGGCACAGCCGCCTACATCCTCCTTGCCTTACAGACCCTTCACTTCGGCCGTACCTCTGCGCGCCGCCTGAACATATCGCGCGACTATCTCATGCTCGCCGGCTGGCTCAACCTCCTCTGGCTGTTGTACCCCATCGCCTTTGGTGTTGCTGACGGCGGCAATCAGATTAGCGTCACGAAGAGCCTTGTCTACTTTGGCATCCTCGATATCCTAATGATCCCCGGGCTCGCATTTGCGTTCATGTTCCTGTCCAAGAAGTGGGATTATAACGCCATGAACTTGCACTTTACGCAGTATGGTCGTGTTAATGCTGGCGAGGGCGTCTTTCCCGAGAAGAGGGCTCCCGGTATTGCGGCGCCTGGTACTTCGGCTCCTGCGGTTACTCCGGCGGTCTAAGGGCGAAGAATGATACCATGGATGAGTTGACTTGGATCCTGGAGCGGCATAGCAATGGGAGAAGATGAATGTAAGGATTTATGGTGCAGTTTCTGGGATGGGAGTGTAGGTTTGGGTCGCTCTTTTAGATGGAGGCATGGATAATGGGATGAGAAGAAAAGAGGTGGAAGGAAGAAGAGGAGATGTGATTTTGATGGATATTGTTGTGTTGTTATTGCTGTTGCTTTTGAGATACCCTCGTTTGGACGGGAGCAGGATACCCGCTGGTTGCTGGCTATTTGTTTCAGTTAGTTACCAATAATGTCTAATAAACAAACACATTCAACGTGTACACTCTCAAGTTTGTCTGTAAATGTCTAACACAATCCATGAGCAGTAGTGTTCATCCTACATGCCCATTGATCTCATAATCGTACGTCTTCTCATCCCTTGAACTCATCATCACCCCTCGCTCTGTGAGTTCTAGAAGGCAAGGGGAGCTCTCACCTGCAGCCCTGCCACCATATCGTCCCATGGAACAAGGCCTAGGCAAGCCGCAAAACCCACTCGGCGCACGCATCGAGGCCGGCGGGCCCACGAACGTTGGACACGCGGCCGATGACCAGGAATTGTTTATGCAAACTCGACCAGCCAGCCAGCCAGCCTCTTCTCTCTGAGACATTGAGACACACACACACACACACCCAACTTGCCAAGCAGCAGCAGCAGCAGTTGGGATCGCGGGAATGCCGTCATCCGGGGAGGGGGGCCAGAACATGCATACCGTCACGTCAACCCACTGAGTAGTTACTCCAGATCTTGTTACGTACCGTAGCTTCACCTTTGAGCTCCGGCGCTAAACCTAGGGTGAGCGACAATAAAGCACTACGCTGTCACTTTGTATTGTTCAGCAAGCCCTCCCGCCTCGTCACATATCGACTCGTGGCTTTGACGCTAAATTTTACTGCGGTGAGAGAGGGGAGGGGGGAAACAGGTTCGCGGGCTGTTGAGACATGCATGAGAGGGAAAGAAGGAAGCAACTGCATCATGGCCCACGTGGACTCGAACGTGTGAAATCCACTGTGAGCAAGAAGATGGAGAAGCCTTTTCACACGGTGATGCCGGACTAGGAGGCGCGGAGGTTAACGTGCCAAGCAAGAGACATCCATTAGAGAGGAGGAGAGAGGCACCGGGCGGAGGTTCCGGGGGGACCACGGGAGAGTCCCGAGCTCCGACGTCATCCCGAATAGAGCATATATCCCCGAGGAGACGGCATCGGGACCATTTCTTCCCAGGAGCACGGGTAATTGTCTGGGGAAGAAGTAGGAGGAGAAGGGCGACGATCCACGGCTGCGGAAGAGACAATATTGCCAAGTGTTTCTGAGAGCAGCTGCAGCTTGAGAGAGAAAGACGTCTAAGACGCAGCTGTAGCAGGTACTACATGCACATACGGTTGATGGCTTTGAGCCTCACTCCTATAGCAGACGTCGTGTGTGACGGGTTCTACAAGTCCAGCATGGAGCTACCACAAGGTGGTCACATCGAAAGAGGGGGGGCAGCAAGTCAACGGCCGTTCAAACGTCGCGACATGATGAGACACCTCTACATCATGTATGTAACTCCGTACTGTAGGTAGGTAGGGGATGAGGGCACACAAGGCCGAGACAGCCGTGGGCGGTACGGCCGCAGCTCGCGGGATCCTGCTGCATGTTTGCTGATCTACAGAGATGCCGTCCAACCTCTGAGTAAGAAGTGACTGCTCAGTGATGCCCAACGGGAGGGGAGGGGGATGGGCACACGGCAGAGGAAAAGCATGTGGTGATGGGATGGGTTTGCTTGTTAGCCACGGCTGCTGCTTGTTTCTTGGCAAGCTAGGGGATGTTGAACTCGGTGAGCCAGTGTCGAGTGCACAAGCTGCCGGTGAGTTTGGCTCTTGTGTGCCAAAGGAAGCCCGAGGAAGTCCCAGCCACCAGCGTCGACAGTCAACAGCTTGACGACGAGTGTCAGAGTCTTTGTGCTGCCGGTTACCCATATTGTATGTGATATCTGTGGGTGTGTCAACACGTAAGTCTGCCAGTAGACGCAGATGCCGCCCAGAGCCCTATCGGCAGAGATCATGACCCATCCGGTCCATTCAGATCTCGGTGGTTGCATGCGCCAAGATGAACTAAACCTGGGGGATGGAAAGTCAATGGTAACACAGCAGCATGGCGCTGGTCTGCCTAGCGTTCCGAGAGCCCAGACATGCCCACCATCAGAAAGAAGCTGGTTTCACTCTTCTTGCTTGGCCATGCCATGAGACAAAAACACTGGCGGTTGAAGGAGGGGAAGGTGTCGCCGCCAGGAGCATCATGGGACATGCCAGCAGCAGCAGCAACTGGATTGTGGCGTGTAGGAGGCCGTCACTGGCAAATCTGCACCCGCAACTCGATCCTTGGTCTTGGGTGCGGGAACAAAGAAATCAGTATCCGATCGAGAGGTACTGTAAGCCGTGCCATGCTGCGCCATGTGCAGCGGACCAACAGTTACAGGTTAGCTGGCCAAGGCTGTGAGCAATTTGAAAGTGCAGCCACTGGGTGAGATGTTGTTGGTGGCGGGCTTGCATGGTGACCAATAAGGCAGACGACTGCATCCTAGACACTTGGTGAGCTTTTCAGCAGTGTCTTCTTCCTCTCAATGGGAGATAAGGACATAAATCCATGCAGCTGCGCAGAAGCGCCATCTTGTCGAAGTCATCTCGAGTTGGAATGCTGTCCGGGCGAGTTCGGCGGTCAGTTCTTGGCAGCCAGCCTTGTGGAAACCTTCTTGTTTGAACATGATTCAGGAAGCCAGGCAGCTGGAGCGCATGACGTTCAGGTTACCCGATTCGGCATTCCGTAAGTCCTGAGTTTCCGTCTTCTGGAGGTATGGATGGATACTCTAGGAGTGGGAGGGGGGGGG
>JABFEX010000776.1:0-69564 GCA_013623515.1 Fusarium illudens | reverse complement strand
ATGACTGACCGTGTCGAATCCATACGGGGGTAGATGAAGGGTTCTTCTTCTTCTTCTTCTTCTTTTCGTTATAAACAGCCGTCGTCCGCCATCGTCGTCGAGGTAACTTGAGTTGACTTCCAAGTCGTCGATAAGCCAGAATATTCCCCAGCCTGTCATGCTCTTATTCCGCCTCACTGCCACCCCCGGTCAGCTAGGTCTTTCTCTCTGCCTAGGCAGTCACCCACCCCTCGTGCCTCGTTGACCCCAGCTTGGACTCTCGTTGCCCAAAGATCGCAGAGACCCAACCCATCCGAGTCAAGCGCAACTCGATCCTCTCCATCATCAAACGGAAGCACCGCTCTCGATCCAGGAACTGCTCACTCCCCGGCAGGCAACCGTTCATCGTGTGCGAGCAGCCCTGAAGACCTCTCCGAGACCTCGTGACCGCCTCCTGCTCTTGACCAACTGCTCCTGGCCAAGCCGAGATAGCCTGCAGCACGGAGGCCGCCTCCAAGATTCGAAGGGAGTTGCTATCCAGTCATCCCTATCCCTCCATCGTCGTCGGGGTGCTGTTGCTGTCTCCGGAGGTTCACCTCGCAGTGTGCCACGCCATCCATACCCGACTGTCCTCTTCTCTTCCTCAACGGGTGCCTCCTGGTAGCTGGAGAAGACAGTGGTAGTAGACGAAGCACTGGTAAACCAAGGCCCTGATCCCAAACATTGTCATCGAGGTCTGCGTCATCATGAGTGACGAGCGCGCCTACCCCACATGGGCGTATTGCTCCCATAGGCTCTACTGGGTTCGAGATTATTGGTGTTGTTTGGATGAAGGGTGTTGTGATCAATATAGGCCGGTGCGCGCAAGCCCTCAGGCATCTGATGCCGCAGGATACAACCAAGATGACTCGACTGTTGGGTTTGAAGCTCAGGGTTGGGATGGTTCGGTAGGTTGCCAACTCTGGCTGACAGTCCAGTCCTATCTAGAGCTGGGTATGCTGACACAGACTGTTCTCAGGGCAACGTGACCGCCGGATATGGAGGAGCGTCTGTGGATGATAGACGGCAAGGCGACCAGCCTGGCAACCAGCATGGCCAAGATGCGTACCAGTACGGTGTCCAGCAGCCGGATGGCTACCAGAACCACGGCCATCAGCAGAACAACCACCAGCAGAACGGCCACCAGGGCGAGTACCAGCAGAATGACCCGCAGAACGACTACCAGTACGACGGTCATCAGAACAACGACCAGAACGGCGACCAGAACGGCTACTACCAGAACCACCAGCAGGACGGCAGCCAGTATGACGACGACCAGCCGTATAACGACCAGCAGTATGGCCACCAGAACAGCTACCAGTATGACGGCCACCAGCAGGACGTTCGGCAACCAGCCCCTCCGTCTGATGCCTCAGTCACCATGGGTAGTTGGCCGGGGTAAGTCATGGTCCCTCTCCTGAATGTTCAAGTTGCTGACGTTGCCGCAGCACTGCCCGGACACGCTCGGCCGCCTCGGCAGATGCCCCTGACAATGAGAACGCCAGCATGGCTGGGAATGCCGACGTGGATAGGATCATGTCGTTTGTCGAGGGCCAATCCGCTGTGTGCATGGGCGATAGGGACGGCGAGCAAATCGTCCAGGTCATGGACAGCGACTTCCCCAGGTGTGAGGGTGGCGATCCACACTACCCGCGCAAGGTGTCCCTTTCGGATGAGTACGAGTCCGACGTCGATCAACCTAACGTCGAGTAGAGGCCAGTCCTAGGACCTCGAGATAGGAATGGCGAGATCGGATGCATGAAGGGTGTGTAGGGTTCCTCGCTTGAGATACCCATCGGTGTTGTCCAAGGCGTTCGGAAAGTGGTTTGCACTATAAAAGACGCCGAGTGAAGAGCTGGTTCTTTTCGCTCCTGGTGAGGATGAAGAGGATAGAAAAGACATTCATCTTGCATGGGACGGCCATGGGATAGAAGGGGATAGAAGGGGAAAGAAGGGGCGTATGGAGGATGTGTTCTTCCGGGAGGGCTTTCAGGAAGAAGGTGCGTTCATCTGGGAGGGAGGTATCTTCTTCTTCCACGAGGACGGGAAGGTGCATTCGACCAGGGGGGGATGTGTTTCAAGGAGGATTTTCAGAAACAAGGTTCAATCACCTACCTCGGAGAAGGACATCTTCTTCCAGGAGGAAGGGACGTTCGCCCAGGAGGAGGACGCCCTTCCTCAGGGAATAGATGTTTCCCCCCCGGGACTCGGGATGTATAGGGATGATATCGGGCCAAGGTTGACATTGGATCAAGGTCGTGTGTGTGTTTTCTTGTTTCTTATCCCCCGACATTGGATACTGGTAGTCAGGGGAAGTGTGTCTGTTTTGCTTCTTTCGATTTGTCTTTGGTCAAGATTGCTTCTCGGGTATTCGCCTTAGTCTGACACTCGAATGAGACCTGCTCAATAGTTCCCAAGCCCTCCAGGCTATCCTGGCGACGCCACATGAAGGCGAATACGCGCAAACCATTTGGTGGCCTCTTGGTGGTGAATCGCCTCAATTAGTGGTGCCTCGTTGGCGATCAAATGACTCGGAGCCAATTGGGTGAGGTGATAGGCCGAGGATGTCCAGCTCGCCACCCGCCCCGGAGTTCCCCCAAGAACAGAAATATCTCCATGATGGCTGTCCTTTCATACGATAGTCATGACAATGCACAGCCATTTGACGCGCCTTGGCGTTTTTGTCATTGGCGTGTTTGCTGACGGTGGTTCGTGTAAGTCCGCATCTTTTCAGCTGTCATGGCCAGCGACCGAGGGACAGAAGAAGAAGGAGGCAGAGCGAAGGCAAAGATGGCTTCAAACTCGGTCACCCCAAAACGGGGAAGAGAATATTAAATAAATCATGAGAGGAAAAAGAAATGAGACGGCGCCCAACTTACTTTAGGCCTAACCGAAACGCAAATTGCAAGGCGCCGGGGTATGTATGTGATGGCCCCCAGAGGTGGACCAGGGGATCGTGTGAAGTCCCAAGCGTTTGAGGGTGATGAGACCAAAGTGCATTTGGGCTTGGGGGTCTCATATAACGATATTGAGGCCTCATGCTTTCGTGTTCATCTGAGGAATTCGGAGCAGACTGGTCCGAGGATGATGCAAGACCATGTGCTCATATGGCCCGCTCACGAGGAGTACGAGAACCCACAGCTCTTTAAGAGGCATCCGACTGTCGCAACAAATGGGTCAATTCCTGCTTCAACTGGAGTCTCAGGTTCAAGTACTGTAGTGCTCGAGTTCACGGCCGTTCATGGCGATCCTTCATCAGTCCTAGGACGGACGGTAGCCTGAATGGACGACCCGTGGTGCTGGGTAGGCAGGCAGATGCCTCGCCGTACCTGCGCCCGTGTAAGTGACCTGCAGCCACTAAGAAAGAACCACCCAGTCATCCTGAGGCCCCCGGCAAGTGACTCAAGGCGATCGCGACGTATTCTCCAGAAAGGGTCATCTCCAATGGATCCCTTGCCATTTATAAATCGTGCAAAGAAGAACCCTCAGAGTTTTTTTCGCCTTGTGCAACCCGACCGCGAGTGCTTTGTCATAGTTGAAGCTCAGACGGAAACTTCTAGGCCTGCGACGACCTGCAGCCAAAAAAGACCCAACTCCTTGTATCCGCCACCCAAAGATTCACGGCCCCAAAAAAATGAAGCCCCTCGGACTCTCTGGAACCACAGGCGAAGGCGGTGGCCAATTGGTGAGGACGGCAATCGCCCTGTCGGCCTTGACCGGCCAGGCAGTCACCATCAACGACATCAGGGGCGGGCGTGAGCGCGGAGGTGAGTGTTGCGCCGATTCCCCGAACGCGTCTGGACGCCTTTTTTGCTTACGAAGGAGCAGGATTAAAGAGCCAGCACGCCACGGCGATTCAGTTTCTGGCAGAGGCGACAGACGCAGACGTCGAGGGCTTGGCCGTGGGATCGAGATCAATCACGTTTGCGCCTCGACGCAGTCCGGCTGATCTCTTTCGGCGCAACATCAGCATCTCGGCAGAGTCCGGCGCGGCGAGTACTCTGCTCATACTGCAGGCCATTCTGCCGTTCCTGGTCTTTGCGGGCAACGAGTCTGATGAGCCGGTGGAGCTCGAGATATCTGGAGGGACCAACGTATCCTTCTCCCTCAGCTTTGAGTATCTGGACCAAGTGCTTCTGCCGACTCTGGAGGATCGCTTCTCCATCCGCACCGAGAGGAGGCTGGTCAGACGCGGCTGGAGCGTCGGTCCTCAGTCAAGAGGCAAAATATGGATCAAGCTTTTCCCCTTGAGGGTAGGACAGAGCCTGCGCTTCAAGGCCCCCGAGCAACCGCAGTCCTACCATGTCAGGTCTATCGACGTTAGCATGGTCGTGCCTATGACCGTGCATGAGAAGCTCCAGGCATCACTCACAAAGGACTTGCCAGACTTGTATCCCGGGTCAGATGTCCACTTCAAGCTGGTGGAGGACTCGAGCATTGATTCACGGTGGTACATCCTCCTGGTGGCTCACTCGGGGTCGGGGATCCGATGGGGGCATGACTTTCTAGGGTCCATGCCAAAGAAGACCAAGAACAGAGACACCTTTTCTGCACAGGTCTCTAGCAAAGTATGCCGAGGTCTGTACCAGGAAACATCTGCAGGGGGCCAGGCAGACGTCCACCTCCAGGACCAAGTCGTCGTATTCCAAGCCCTCTGCGAAGGCTACTCCTCCCTCCCACGCAGCGACAGCTCCTCGCCAAGCATTCTAATCGACGCGATGGGCAACCTAGACATCGGAGACGGAAGAATGAGAAGGGAAAAGACGCATGAGCCCTTTGGACACGGCTCACTGCACGCGCAGACGGCGAGATGGTTGGTTTGCGAGCTTCTCCCGAGGGTCGAGGTGTACAACAAGGGAGATTTGGTGAAGGGTGCTGGAGTAAGAGTTTAGCAAAGCCCTCATCAATCAGGGATTCTGCAATGACTTGAACGATTGGGGGTCAAGTGGGCACCGAAATCCTTTCCACCCGGCCCATCCAATGAGGCATTTGGGGTCTGCTGTTCGTGGACCGACTAGTGACGTGTACACGGGATTAGGGTCAATTCCGACGATACCCAAGAGGAGGGAGGGCCTCGCATGGACAAATGCCATCTACACCGGTCTTGTGTTACCGCATTTGACACTTCCAAGTATATAAATTCGTCTGTCCGCTGACCGAGGGTTCAGGTTGGGTCGAAATAGAAACACCCTCCCCGAACTCGTTGCTGCCTCACCTGCGTCCTACTTATCGTGCTCGTTTCCGATGGCTGCACTTTCAGCGATGCCCAAAAACAACCTACGATGATGACGAGGGCACCTCTCCGAACCGGTACTGCGCCCACCCAAAGCTCCCCTCATGCAGCGTCCACGTCCTCTTCCCCCAGTCCTCGCCAGCAGCCCCGGCGGCAATGTACACCGGCATGAGGTGATCCGCAAACGGGTGCGCCTGCTTTGCGTCCCCGCGCTTGGCCACGGCGGCCATCTTCTCCTCCCTCACGGCGGGGTCCGACTCTGTCGCGTCCCGGAGGGCGTCGTCAAAACTCACGACATAGGGCAGCGGCTCCGTCTTGCCCTCGAACATGTAGTGCATGTCGCGGAGGTTGTGCACCGACATGCCGGCGCCGATGATGACGATGCCTTGGTCTCTCAAGGCTGCGACGGCGCGGCCGAGGGCGTAGTGGGCGTGGGGGTCTTCATTCTTGAAGAGGGAGACTTGGACTAGTGGGACATTCAAAGGATTTGTCTCTGGGTTGAAGGCTGTCTTTATGTGAGTGTGTGTCATCTGCTGAGCATGTGGTAGACGTACCAACGTGAAACCCGGACCAGACGCCATGGTCAAGACCGCGTTTCACTCCATACGACTGAATCCCGGCTTCTGAAAGCATGACCATGACCTTGCTGGCGAGCTCAGGGTCACCCTTGTTGGGGTACTCAGCCTTGTAGAAATGGTCAGGAAATCCATAGAAGCTATCGACGGGTCAGCAAGTATTCAAAAGGACGAGCGGACGACAGACTCGTAGATCAGGTCAGTGTCAACAGCGTTGTTGACGTGAATAACACCCTCTTCACCCATCCAGTGAGCCGAAAAGACAACAACAGCCTTTGGCTTGACCTGCTGTGTAATCTCCTTTCCGATCTTCTGGAGGACTGGATAAACGGGGTGCTCCGTGTTGTACTGGACATCGGGCTGAGGGCCCGTTAGCGAGGTACTCTGTAAAAGTGTACAAAAGATGACTTACACCTCCATGACTGAAAAAGTAAACCGGCGTCTTGGTAGTTGCCCTCGTTGCCAACGAAGCACTGGCATTCTTCTGCGAGCCATACCAATCCATACCAACCCTCTGCAACGTCGACGAAAACGCCTTGAGGGGCGCCGCGGCAAAGAGGGCTAGCATGGCGACAGCGAGCGAGACGAAGCCGATCAGGGCGCGGAAAGAAAGTATCTGGCTCATGGTGATCACAATGGTCTTCGCCTTGGAGTTGATAAAGGAGACGAGGCTTCGGGGATGGTGAGTATTTATAGTGTGTATATCCGTATTTCCTGATGGCGCCGGGAGATTCCTTTGAGGGTGGATCTGCCGCGCGCTTAAAACTGGGGAACAAGAGTGTGGTTTGTAAGACGATTGAAGTCTTTTCTTGTAATTATTGTTTAATACGTAGTTGTTTTAAACTCTCATGTCTGTATCAAGTTGGCCTATATTTGAAGTCTAACCGCATTCTTCGTTGGGGGTGAACCACTTGGCAACACATCAAGCATTGCTGGTTCTTATACCCCAGAGTCCTCGAGTTTCAGGAGGGCGAGAGGGCGAGAGGGCGAACCATTTTGGGTATATGATGATGAGAGGCAAGAGTTGAATCTACAAAGGGGGCACCCTCAACGGGTCATGGTTTTTTCTAAATATCTGCCCGAGAAACACTTATCTGACGGGACATGGCATTCAGAAACAACAGGCTAATAAAACCCGCCGCAAAGGATTGAGATGCTCGCTCATCGCTGGTTCTTTACCGGTTGACCTCGGAGTTCACCATCTCATTGGGTGAGGCTTTGAACAGGAGGAATTGATCCGACACTCAGCCAGGGCCGCAGCACGCCAATAATCGCTCTGGGAGGGAAAAACTAGTATGGTTTGTAGAAGTAAAGCATCAACCGGAGCGCGAAATCAAGCTTATTTTAGAAGCCATCCATCTATCTCGCAGTGGGGTCGTGATAATCCCTGGACTTTGATGGATGGGGTTTGTTAGTTTACCCACTCAAGAAGAAGGTTCTCTGTTTACTTGTAGCAGCCTTTTAAGACCCATCAGCACTGTATAGATTATTTCCCATTGTTCATCATCATCACCAGCTGATTCCCCATGGTTGTTAAATCCTCGGAAGCAGAAAAATATCGCAAAATCAAAAACTGGCGCCATGCTTCCTTGGCACAGTCCAAGTCTTGGCATCGCGCATTAGACGGGAGACTGTTGGTCTTGGCAACTCACCACAATCGCCTCGCCCAGAGTCGGCCATCGTTTCTTTCTCTCTCTCTCTTTCTTCTTTTTTTCTCTCTTAAGCAGCTGCTCTCTACTCGTCTTCATCTCCCCCCGTCCGCCCAGCCCTTGGCGCTCCTCCGCCCGTCACGGCCCTTTTGGCTTGGCTCTGCGAGCGGGAGACGCTTTAAACTCGGCCAGGACCTCTTTGATCTTCTTCCCTCGTAGCTACTGTTCTCCTGTGCCGTAGCCCTTTTGCTCTTGGGCTTGCTACCAGTCAAGTCTTGTTAACCCTGCCATCTACCCGCTTACACCCCCTGCAAAAGTTTCGGGAGAGGATGATCTTGATCCTCCCATGGATGCTGCTGGCTCTGCTAGCCCTCTGCACCGCCGCGCCCACCAACCAGGAGCCCCCGACCGTGACGACTGCGCCCATCTATCTCCCCTACTACAACAGAGAGTCATGGGCCGTCGTGCGCGGCAGCATCGTCTCGAGTGTGAGCCTTTCAGATCCCAATCGCATCATGTTCACTAAACCCCTTAAAGAATCCCAAGGCCCACGAGACCACCTACACAATCTTTTGCCCCGATGCGACCGACGCGAACCCGCCGGCTTGCGATCTATCGCTCGAGTTTCCCTTTGTGATTATAGAAGGTCCCGACACGATCCAGTTCCACGGCACTCACACATCGACTCTGTATGTCGCGAAATGACAAAGAGTAGCTCCTGAAGCGCTAACATGGCAAAAAGCACCGCCAATCTTGAGTGCACACTCCACGGCAGGACGAGGGCGACATGCTCGGGATACTCCAGCTTCGCCGACGGCTACGACAACGGTGTAAACGAGGGTCCGACCGAGGTGACATGGACGTCGACATTCTCGGGCAGCCAGATGGAATGGGGCGTCTTGACCATGGCAGAGCTGCCTCACGACCCCGACTCGTTCACCGAGACGTGGGCCACGCCGACGGGTGGAAGCGAGTTTGTGTCTATACCGATGGCCACCGATAGCGAGAGTGCCGGCGCAAGCAGGAACATGGACTTGTGCAGAGCCGTGGTGTTTGCGGTTGTGTGCGTGGCCGGGTGGTTATGGTAGCACATGAACGGTGACGAGCACACGATATGAGGATGAGCGCCGAGAGAGAGCCTGAGGTTGCCTGTTTGAGGCGTGATTTGTTGGACGATTATACCCGATTGTTTCTTGAGGCGTGTTATTGGCTTTGGCGTTTTGCATAGCGATTGCGTGGCATTGATTGATTGGGATGGGAATGGAGGCAACGAGTGGGAAATGCGTTGAGGGCAGGGAACAGGATGAGTAGAGAGAAAGAGAGAGATGTATTACGTAGCCGCATTTCATGCATGGCCCCTGATTGTTTCATGAGTTTTGGTATCCGGTCCCGTCATGAGGTGAAAGTGAAGTCATTGACTCAATTGCGGCAGTTGAGAGGTTTGAGCCATGTCTTGGTCATGAGAACGGCAGCCAGCCTCTTTCCTATCAAGGTTGATCATGATAACGGCCGAATGAAAGCAAGTTGCATTGAGTTTCCTTGAACAACAGCATATCCATCCAACAAGGGCTCATTAATGCTGGTGAGATGTTGGGAGCTATAGGGAGCGACGTCTCTAAATGAGGATGGCATTAACGCTGACAATACTCCGTAAGACAATATGAGAGTGACAAAGAGAGAGCTTTCATCAATGACTCCACCAAAAGGAGCAAAAAGTCAAAAAGAAATGCCAAGATTGGGATTCGAACCCAAGAATCTCTCGATACTGTGGAAGACCCATGTTACTGGGAAGAAGCTCAAATTTCTTGAACACAGCGCCTTAGACCACTCGGCCATCTTGGCTTGTTGGTTGACATCCGGTCACATATCCGGCATTATGTACCCACCTTAACACCAGAACCACAAAAGAATGAATTTGTGGAATGAGGCAAAAAAGGAAACACCTCACAATGCTCTCGTGCTGTCAAGATTGGGATTCGAACCCAAGAATCTTTCGATACTGTGGAAACACCCATGTTTACTGGGCAAGATTAACTCAAGTGGGTCTTGAACACAGCGCCTTCGACCGCTCGGCCATCTTGACTGTTTTGGATGAGATTCGGCGATTGAGTCGGGGCTGATAGACCCAGGGTCAGTCACTTGAGCTTCCTTCTCGGTTCTCCGCCAAGGTATATGCGTGTTTATGGGGTTTATTACAAGTTGGGATGATTGCTGCTTGTATGACGCCGAGGCTCTGGTTCCAACGGCCGGCTTTGAGAAAGGTTGGCTCGTGAAACCACGTTCCATATGCAGGTACCCAAAGACGTCGGTCCATTGTTGAACCCATCCGTTTGTGCGACGGCGGCTCAGATCACTAACTTAGTGACGACCTGACGCTAGAGGAAATGAGGCCAAGCCTGTGACGGGGAAAAAAGGCAGATCTATCACAGTTGACAGAGACAGCGGGCAAGGCTTGACTTGACTTGACTTGACGTGTAAAGTCAGCCTCTGCTGACGGGCTTGCTGCGAGCCAAGATTAACTTCGGACCATGCCCCGGAAGACATGATTTACGCATACGAGAGCTGCGTCTCGGCTCTCCCAAGACAAGGGAAAGAAAAAAATCTTGGCTTCCCGAGGATGGGAATGGAGGCCAAGACCTAGAGACACTGTCACCGTTCACATGCAGGAGGGCCAAGGTCTTGGCCGTGAGCTCCCTTCCCTTTCCAGTCTGCTCGTCTTCCTTCGTCCCATGTGGTTGTTTATCATCGTCTAACCCTAGCTTGTCACGGGCTGACAGCTTAGCACAGACGGTCGGGTAAGCACAGCGAGCCGAACCATTGATGTCACTCGGGTCTAGAACCGACCGCTCCTTCTTGTTCCTGACTTTGCTTTTTTCTTTTTCACGTGTCTGACTCAGCAGCCGTGCCTGCAAGGTACCCGATCGTCGTGATCATCGTGATCATCGTGATCTTGCGAAACAGGAGGCGAAAGGCGTTGAACGGTTCCTGTTCCTGTTCCTGTTTCTGATTGAACATGTTTCACGTTTCAAGCCGGCCCCTTTTTTTCACGTTTGCTTGCGTGTGCGTGTCTTGGGGTCTGCGCTGCAATGCGATGGATGGAAAGGTGAAGCAAGGGAAGAATGCGTGTGGGTAACGTTTATGCAGAGCTGACGGGTGGGTTACAGGGGTTGATTCTGTGCTACGTTGTACTTGGGGGAGACAAGCATTGATCAGAGAGGTACAGAGTATCTACTACTGACAAGAGAGGCATTATAGAGATGATTTACTTGAATTCTCCTCCGTAGACGCGCGGTCATTACTCCCAAGAATAACTAGACCCTATCAGGAGTCTTTGACGTTTATCGGCGCCAAGTCTAACAATCTCAGCGTCTCTCAGCGTCTCTCAGCGTCTCTCAGCCTACCGGTCCAGCTGCCACCCAAGCCAAGACACCTTCAGTGGGTCCTGCCCCTGGCGCTTTTCTCCATCTAAACTCTGTTTCGGAGGCGTCCTTCTCTGGCACCATCGATCGCCATTTTCTGGACCCGGCGGTAACAGACAAACAAGAAAAATACTAGGTGTCTAGGTTCTGTTTGTTGTCCATTACCCGCGCGGCCAGACGAAACAATGGACCATATGTCTGTAACACGGCATCATTCTTCACCAAGCCTTGTCACTGGTCAACGGGCGACGGTTGATCGGCCGAGCATCGTGGGTCAAATCCCATCCCATCCCATGGGGAACTGAGTTTCAGGGGTCAGGGAGCACCTTTAATCCTGGGCTGAAGAGGCTGAGCTGGGTACATACATCTGTGGAGGAAGAAAAAGGGCCCCATGAGCGCCGCAGTTTGAGGCGTCTTTTTCTTCTCTCTCTCAGCTCAGTTCTTGTTGATCGAGACCTTTTGCTTTTGGCATAGCTGACCCTACCTACTGCAAGACAAGACAAGACAAGACAAGGCAGGCCTGAAAGCAGTCTGTCTCTCTCTGGCTAGGGCGATATTAATAGTAGCCCTCTCTCTCTCCCCCCGTCTCTCTCTCTCTTGGGCTGCTAAAAGTTCCATGTCATCCATGCCCTGGCCGATCTAGCCCAGTCCAGCCTTGGAATCTCTTGTCGAGCCTCAGCTTATTTCTCGTCCTCGTATTCCCATTTTGTTATCGTATCGTTTGAATCGCTTCGCTTCTTGGCCCCTCTCTCACTTTTTTTCTCTTCCTTCTTCTTTCTTTTCTTCCCCCAGGCTTCCATTCTCTCCTTCCATCTATTCCCAGGGCCATTCTCTCCCTCCATTCTTTTTTAGCCTCGACGCGACTTCTCAGCCTGAATCGTACATAGATTTTTCACTCTCTCACTCGGCCTCGACTCATTCATCGGCTGCCTCTTGCTTGATCCCTGACTCCGACATTCATTATCTGCAAGCTTTAAATATTCATTCGCCCGCCGAACCAGACGTTACCCACTCAATCTATCGCTCACTTACACCCACATCAACACCACGATCTCTGGGCGACGCACCCAATTTTTCATCATGAAGCTCTTGGCTCTGGCCAGTGTGGCTTCGCTCGCCGCTGCTGCCGGAAAGACAGCTCCCAATTCCTTGGACATTACCGACACTGGTACGTCGCGTCCTGTCTGTCCGTCCCTCCTTCTCGACTAACAAGCCCAGATTCCATCAAGGATGTGGCAGCATCTCTAGCTTATGACGCCATGACTTACTACAGCGGCAACAAGTCCAGCATCCCCAAGGATCTCGGCGACCTCCAGGACCCGTACTACTGGTGGGTTGCCGGTGCCCTCTGGGGCGTCATGCTGGACTACTACCACTTCACCGGAGACCCGAGCTACAACGATGTGATCATCGAGGCCCTGCTGGCCCCCACAAACCTCGGCCCCGAGAACGACTACATGCCCCCGGAGCACGCAGACGAGGAGGGCAACGACGACCTCTTCTTCTGGGGCTCGGCCGTCCTCTCGGCCGCCGAGCGCAACTTTCCCCAGCCAAACACAAAGCTCCCCTCGTGGCTCGACATCAGCGCCAACGTCTTCAACGAGCTCCTCGGCCGCTGGAACACGTCGGCCTGCAACGGCGGCCTCCTCTGGCAGATCTTCCCCGAAAACCCCAATGGCCTCACCTACAAGAACTCTGTCAGCAACGGCGGCTTCTTCCAGCTCGCGGCGCGCCTCGCCAGAGCCACTGGCAACAGCACCTACCTTGACTGGGCCAACAAGGTCTGGGACTGGTCATGGGAGGTGGGCTTCATCGACCAGCGCAACTACCACGTCTACGACGGCGCCAGCGTGCTGGACAACTGCGAAAAGACCACATATCACTCCTTTACCTACACCAGCGGCATCTACCTGTATGGCGCCGCCGTCCTCGCAAACTACACTGGAAAGCCCGAGTGGGAGGAGCGGTCCAAGCGGCTCCTCGACGGCACCGACTGGTTCTTCTCCCCCTTTGATAACACCACGGACATCATGTACGAGGCAGCTTGCGAGACGGTCAACACGTGCAACTGGGACATGTCCACCTTCAAGGGTTACCTATCACGCTTCATGTACCAGACTGTCCAGATGCAGCCCTCGCTACGGGAGCACGTCGAGCGCTTCCTTCGACCTTCGGCCCAGGCCGCCGCCAAGACCTGCACCGGTGGCAAGTCTGGCCGCGAGTGCGGTATGCGATGGTGGGTGGGCGGCTTTGACGGGAACCCGGGTCTCGGTCAACAAATGTGCGCCCTCGAGGTCGTCCAGGGTCTTCTGATAGATGAACTCCCCGTGCCTCTCAAGGGAGACGATATCAAGGTGGTCCGCAGCACCGACTGGGACAAGGACGACGGCGAGTCCAAGGCCAAGACCACGCCCACGCCCTCGCCTACAGACACGGAGAAGCCCAAGCCCACAGAGAGTGACGACGCTGCCAGTCTGGCCCGGGCAGATCTCGTCCTTGCGTCGTTCAGCATCGGCACGGTTCTCTTGCTCTTGGGACTAGCCTGAGCACACATATCATGTACAATTAGACTTTGCACCAGGATTAGACCACAGGAGTTATTAGGATATGATAGAATGGGCGTCTGGATTCTTTCTTGTAGAAAAGGCTTTTCTTGTAACAAAAGGCCCCAAGTCATTGAGCGTTGCGTTGCTTCTATAATTTCACGAGATTACGTCTAGACAACCTAGATCCAAACCAGAACGCCGTCTGTTTATCGTCCTTTCTTTTTCCCCTTTCTTTTTTTGCTCTATTGCCCTCTGACCTCGGCCAGCGTCACCCGCAGAGACTCGAGGAATCTCGATACCTCAGGCTCGGTGCCAAGCGTGATGCGTAGGCATCCCAGACACCCGTGCTCCTTGCCCCTGAACCGCACGACTACGCCCTTGGACTCGGCGAGCTTCTCGTAAACGGCCAGGGCTGTCGCATTGTCAGGGTTTCCTGCCGAGTCGAGCATCTCGTATAGCAAAAAGTTGCTCTCGGTGCCGCCGCGGAGACGACCCACGCCAGGGATCTTGGGGAGCTCCTGTAGAAGACGGTCGCGCTGCTCGAGGAGACGAGCGCGGTTTGCACGCATGACGGTGAGGCCACGCTCCGAGACGGCATACGACGCAAGCGAGCTAGTCGGGCTAGAGATGTTGTACGGAGCCTTCAAGCTGTTGAGAAGCCCAGCGATAGGCGGCGAAGTAAACGCAGCTCCGAGACGGATACCCGCCATGCCAAACGCCTTGGAAAGAGTCTGCATGACGACGAGGTTGGGGAACTCGGTGACCCACTCGGCGAGCGATGCCTCCTCTGGTGCAAAGTCGACGTACGCCTCGTCGAGCACCACGACGCCGTTCCAGGTCGGGTGGTTGAGGATCTGCTGGACGTCGGCCTTTGCGAGGAGAGAGCCAGTGGGGTTTCCGGGGGAGCACAGGTAGACGAGCTTGATGTTGGGCTCGTTGGATAGAGCGGCGAGCACGGCGGGGACGTCAATTGCAAAGGATGGGGCCGAGAGAAGAGGGACCTTGACGATGGCCACGTCGTTGACCTGCGCGGACACGGCGTACATGCCATATGTGGGCGGGCAAGTAAGGATGCGATCACGGCCAGGAACGCAGAAGCAGCGCAGCAGGGCGTCGATGGCCTCGTCGCTACCGACACCGACAAACAAGTTCTCAGGCGTCAGCGTCTTGGTAGTGTGTGCGTGAGTGTTGCGGAGCTGACAGAGCTGCTGCTTCAGCGGCGCCTGGTGAGGATCGGGATACCGGTGAAGACCGAGAAAATCGACGTCTGCACCTCCATCCTTGGCGATATCTTGCCCGAGCGAAGGGCCGTAGGCGTTCTCGTTGGCGTCGAGGAGGATGTTTGTGCCGTCGTCCTTGTAATCGCTGCGGGACGGGTTGGTCAGTTTAGCTGCTCTGAAGCGGGGGGAGGGGTAGAACTTGCTCTCTTGCGCAGCGGTAAGGCTGGAGGGCGAGGATGTTTGGCCTTGCGCAGGCCTCGAGGTTGAAGGGGGACATTTTGATAGTGTCCTTAGCTTGGGAGGATGTTTGACGGGTGTGAGTAGACGAGAGGAGAGCTTCCTCGTGGCTCTTTAACTTGTCCAAAGTCAATTCCGACGCCGGAGGGACGAGTCACACTGGTGCTCTGTGACTTTTTGTGGGGCGCTGCTCTGGATGGGGACACGGCAGATATGAGGAACACGGGATATCTGTGGTGTTTGATACCTTGATGGATGATTTGCTATGGGAAATAGATGCATTGGAGCTAGATAAGTTGCCATGTGAAGCATTGAGAGTCAATTACTCATGTTGACGATGTATTCGGGGTTAAGGTGGCTTGAGGTCGGTCACCAGAGATACCCTACACTAACACTCGAAAACTATGCTCGCGACTATATCTTTTTCCGAGGTGAATTCTATGGCAGATAGGATAATTGATAGTTCTGAGGTAGCTTGGTGACTCATGTTCCTTGTCTCGGAAACAGGGTAGTCATATTCTCCGATATATCTGGCGGTCAGTCATTTCAATGCAACCTCCAACTATCAGCAACAAGTCAACAGCTGCTAACGAACATACCAACTCACACCCTCACCAGACTTTACTACATCCAAAAACACGACGAGCAGAAAGAGAGGACGAGTAGTACTAACAGAGCGTCTCTTATCTGAGGCCCCTTCGCAGACATAACTCTCGCAGGACGCCTCAAGAAGGGTCACACAACCCCGCCCGAACAACCAAGCACCACAGGTGGGATCAATGCATATGGCCCCGAACCAAAAAGCCCAAGGCCAAGGCCAATACTAACAAGGACATGTCAAACCCTTGCCTCAAACTCTTTGAAGGTCTCAAATGACGCCTACATACAGCCACATAACCGAGAATAACCTCTCCGCCAGCCGCATGGACCGCAACAGCAGCCCGACAACCACAGCAACAAGACAAGATGGTCGTGTGGCCCAATGGCAAGGCGTCTGACTACGAATCAGAAGATTGTGGGTTCGATCCCCATCATGATCAGCGTATCTTTTTGTCATGGTGTTGTGTTGTGCGAGATGCAGATGGTGAGAGTTTTGTTGGTGTTGTGGTACTTTATGGCGACACTTGATATCCCACCGAGCTGAATCTACCTCTTTTTTGCCCTCTATCATAAACAACAACTCTAATTTACACTATCATCTCCATCATCCGGCTCTCACCCGGTCTCGACGAAAACTTTTCTCATCATGCCTCTTCAAGTGGGTTTTCATACATTTTAGTTTCCCCCCCGAGACCCACCTCTTTCCGCGCCCCCAAATCCTTCGGCCCGGAAACTTGGACTGCAACTCGCGGCAGTATTAATATCAACCAATCAGGTCGTGTGGCCCAATGGCAAGGCGTCTGACTACGAATCAGAAGATTGTGGGTTCGATCCCCATCATGATCAGTTTCTTTTTGTCCATTTGGAGGTTGTTTTGAAGGAGGGTTTTGTGCTTGTCTCTTGGAGGCGGCAGCCCGGAGACTTCGGGGCTGGAGGGCGCCGGGACCCACTCCGGACCCACCTTCCTTTTTGAATTCCCGTGTCTTAGATTCCGATTTTGTCCTTGATGTGAATTGAGACTGTCTCTGTCGGAACCTGCTCATATATAGCTGAGAGGTGATAATTTTTGAGACCCGGAGAAGGATATTGATCCTTAGAAGTCAAGAATGGCCGGTTTCCCTTTGACATTGGCAATGTGTGCCTAGTTTGAGGATGACGACCATGCGACTACTACAACGCAGTCAACGCAGTCAATCACAATATGCTCTCATTCAGCTCGCTTTTGCTCTCTCTAGTCTAACAGCCATATAAATGCAAGATAATCCATCCTCACAAGTCTAAACGAATATCGAGTGGAGTTGATCACCATAAACCAAACACCTAAGGACTCAACCTCTTCAGCGTCCACTCCTCCGCCTCACCCTCCCGCTCATACACGAACCGATCGTGCAGCCGACTCTCCCTCCCCTGCCAAAACTCCATCCTGTCGGGCACAATCCTCACGCCGCCCCAGAACTCGGGCACGGGGATCTCCTCCTTGCCCTCGAACCGCTCCTCGACCTCGCGGTACCACGTCTGCAGCAGCTCCCGCCCGTCGTCCCCCTCGCCCTGAGGCTCTAGCACCTGGCTCTGCCGGCTCGCCCACGCGCCAATCCGGCTTCCCCGAGCCCGCGTGTCGTAGTACGTCTGGCTCTCCTCGCGGGTGATGCGCTCCACCCGACCTTCGACGTGCACCTGCTGCTGCAGCGCCTCCCAGAAGAAGAGCAGCGCCGCGCGGGGGTTGCTCTCCATGTCGGCAGACTTGCGCGACGTGCCCAGGTTGGTGTATATGACAAACCCCCTAGCGTCAAGCTCCTTGAGGTACATGGTGCGGGAGGAGACGCGGCCCGACGGGAGAGAGGCGGTCGAGAGGGTGCACGACTCCGGGTGTGCGACGCCGGAGCCGGGCTTTTGCGCGCGCGAGAACCACTCGTGGAACTGGGGGATGGGCGAGGTAGAGTTGAGCTGCGACCGGACGAGGGTTCCCTTTGTGAACTGCTCAGCCTGGCCGTGGGTCTTGGAGCCCGCGGGGGCGACTGGGAGGCATCATTCGTGTCAGCGAGGAGTCATGAGGCGATACCCATCGCGAGTGCGGGGGAGGGGCAGATTGTTGTCAAGAAACATACAGATCAGCTTGGACGTCTCGGGCGGCGGGTGAAGAGCCATTCTCGTGATTGACAGCAGTGAAGCAGTTGGTGCAATTCGCATTGACTAGCTGCAATGTTGGCGGCGGTGAAGGGAGCAGAAACGAGGGTTTTTGTATCATGCAACCTTCTTGACGCATACGATAATTTATGACACCGGCTGGAAACCCGGTGACTGCAAGGTAGGTACGTACTCCCTCCCGGTGGGGTGATGACATCGTCGAGGGGCACTCTCGAATCGGGAGATTTCAACGTCTCTCTACGATGAGGCTAGACCCTGTAAGAGGGTGTGTAGAAGGGATGAATAGTTGAATGCACTCTGGCTTTAGAACATTCAAGAAGCCATGCTAGGTTCATAAGCATGATAATCTGTAGACACTTCCTTCACCCCCACATCACGACCAGCTTCACAACCTGACCTTCACGCCACAACACGAGATGAACATACAAAACACACGCATACACACACACACACGCAACGCACGGATGAATAGGTAATCAACGTATACTAAACGTATACGACATATATATATATACATAATACATATACATACATACAGTACATAACTCGTTACGCACGACGCGAGTCGCAATTACACATCTAAAACATATCTCAGGTCGTCACGGGCATAATCCTGGAATGCTTGCTGACGCACGCCAATTTCTATCCGGCTCTCAAATACAATCTTGGAACAATTCATGAAACTTTTTTATATCCATCCCGTCTTTAAGACTCAGCCATAACCAGGGCCAACAGAGCCATGCGGCAGTAGAGGCCATAGCGCATCTGCAGAGAGTCAGTAATCTTGCTTTCAATAGAGTCAGGGGTGTGCTCACCTGTCGGAAGTATGCAGCCCGCTGGTCAAAGTCGACCTCCTCGGCAACCTCCTCGTTGCGAGGCAGGGGGTGCATTATAATCATGGAGCTCTTGGCGTGCTTGAGCGAAGTGTTGTCCACCCGGTAAGAGTTCTTGACACGCTGGTACTCCTCCTCGCTGGGGAAGCGCTCCCGCTGCACGCGGGTGCAGTAGAGAACATCGCTGCGAGCCATGATCTCAGGGGTGAGAGTCTCGGACTCGCACAGGAGCTGTCCGGACGCCACCAGCTGCTCTCGGACCTTGGCAGGCAGGGCTAGTGCCTTGGGGGCGACCAGCTGGACCTGCACGTGGTAGTGTCGGAGCAGGTACACGAGAGAGTGCACAGGTCGGCCGTAGAGAAGATCGCCCAAGAAGGTGATGGTCAAGCCCTGGACAGTTCCCAGCTCCTCACGGATGGTGAAGAGGTCTAGGAAAGCCTGGGTAGGGTGTTCCTTGCTGCCGTTGCCACCGTTGATGACGGGGACAGGGCTGTACTTTTCAGCGGTGTGCACGCTACTCTCCTCGGGGTGACGGAGGACGACGGCGTCACCGTAGCAAGCCAGCGTCCGGAGGGTGTCCTGAAGAGTCTCACCCTTCTGGACCGAAGAGTGGGATGTGGAGATGGGGATGGTGCGGCCACCAAGACGCTGCATGGCAGCATCGAACGAAGCCGAGGTGCGGGTAGAAGGCTCGTAGAAGAGCGTCGTCAGGACACGACCTCGGAGGATGTTGAGAACACCCTCGCGCTGGACACCAAGACGCATCTCCTGCGCAACAGTGAAGAGGAGGTGGAGGTCAGCTCGGCTGTACGACTTGACCGACAGAACGTGGGTGTTCTTGAAGGCAGAGGGCTGCGACAGGAGCTGCTGGAGCGACGAGCTGACCAGAGGCTGCAGGTGCAGAGCAGGAGCAAGCTCGTCAACGGGAGCGGCACCACGGGCAGGCGAGGGCAGAGTAGCACCCACAGCACCGGCGTCGACTCCACGGAGGCGATTCAGGGGCTTGATACCACCCAGCATGGACAGACGGCGGGCCTGAGGGGACTCGGTCGCCTGAGAGATAGAGACAGTTGGCTTGATGGGAGGAGACATGGGAGGAGCAATGTGCGAGGACATGTCCTTGCCCAGAGGGGAGACAGGCAGAACCTCGCCGTCGAGGCAGACGGTGGTGTTCTGGAAGGTGACTCGCTGAACCGAGGCGCGCATGAGGCGGCCCTCGAAAGGAGACCAGAAGGCGCCGGGCGTCACGGTGTAGGGGCGGTCGATATCAGCCTCAACGGTGGTGCCAACCTGCTCGTGGAGCTCAAAGATCTCCATGGGGTTGGTGTACATACGAGCCTTGATGTCATCGACAGTCAGGCGACCCTCGGCGACCGAGGTCAGCAGCAGGGGCAGAGCATCAGAGATGCCCATCGAGGGGTCAGTCTTGTGGCCGAGGGAAGTGGCCAGACGGAAGGGTAGACTACCGATGGAAAAGACATCGATGGTGGACATGTGTTCCCAGAGGATGGCCTGGTCAGCAGATGTAGGGAGACGCTCACACTCGGGGTAGTCATCCCGCGAGAGGTAGAGCGAGTAGATGGACACATCGCAGGTAACCTGCAGGCCCTTCTCCTTGCTGAGAGCGATGAGCTTGATGTCGTCGCGGTTGGTAACCGACGTGACGTGGATGCGTCGGTTGTGCAGGCTGGCCAAGAGGAGGATCGAGGCCAGATCGGTCAGCTTGGCGTCGGTAACGATAGGCTTGTGTGTAGGCCAGGCGTCAAAGTGAGCGGTAACAGCAGCGACCTTGCTGATGTTGCCAGAGAGGTGGTTGAAGGGGATGAAGAGAGATCCCACCTCACCAGTGACGTGGCTGATCTGGTCGGCATTGTCCGAAGTAGCGCCCACAGAGAAGTTGTAGTCGCAGTAACCACCGCGTCGGCTGTTCTGCTGAGCAGCGTTCAGGGTGATGGCATCGGTAATAGCGCCGTCCACACCCAGAGGCATAACTCGGATCATGCTGAAACCGGCCGAGATGGAAGCCCTGGTGACAGCCTGGAGGTCCTGGCTGTCAGGAGAAACAATGCCGGGAACAAAGGCGGCAATGTTGATCAGTCCAGGCAGAACAACGGTGCGGTGGCTGGTTTGGTAGTCGCGCTTGGAAACCGCGAGCTCAAAGTGGCGACCAATGGCCTCGATGAGAATCTTGGCGTTCTTGACGTTGGTCACCAGGGGAATCTGGTAGTCGACAGCCATACGGCGGGTCTGGTAACCCTTGCTCATGTAGTTGGCAGGACGGCGGTACTTGTTGTTGGAAGGCAGGTTAATGTACAGGTCGATGGTGTTCTTCGCCAGATGCTGTGTAAGCGAGAACTCGGAGCTGGTGTCCTCCTCCTTGCCGAGGACCTCGAGGTACTGAACCTGGACGCCGTGCTCCTGGAGGAAATCGGCAGTACCAGAGGTGGCAAATAGCTTGTAGCCAATCTTCTCAAGCCTCTCGATCGAAGGAAGCATCTCACGCTTGTCCTTGTAAGAACCAATGGACAGGAGGACGTTCTTCTTGGGGATCTTGAAGCCAGTCGACATGAGAGCCTTGAGGTAGGCCTCGGCCTTGTCAACACCGAAGCAGGCAACCTCACCGGTGGAGGCCATCTCAACACCCAGAACGGGATCAGCACCCGAGAGACGGGAGAAACTGAACTGGGGGACCTTGACACCGACACAGTCAGGGGCGAGGTCGGTGGGGGGGTACTCCTCGAAGGGCTGGCCCATGATGGCCTTGGTAGCCATCTCGATCAGGTCAACACCCATGACCTTGGACACGAAGGGGAACGAACGCGAGGCGCGGACGTTGCACTCGATGACCTTGATGTCGTTGTCCTTGGCAATGAACTGGATGTTGAAGGGACCAGTGACGTTGAGAGCGGCACCAATCTTGCAGGTGGCCTCCACGATGCGCTGGATGGTGGTCTCCTCCAGATCCTGGGGAGGGAGAATCAGAGTGGCATCACCAGAGTGGACACCGGCGTTCTCGACGTGCTCAGAGATGAAGTGGCCAACAACGTTACCATCCTTGGCGACAGCGTCCATCTCAATCTCCTTGGCGTTCTCAATGTACTTGGTGATGACAACGGGGTGCTCGCGGGAGACCTCGGCGGCCTGGGCCAGGTAGTTTTCGAGGTCCTTCTCAGAGTAGACCGTGTTCATGGCAGCACCCGAGAGAACGTACGAAGGTCGAACAAGCACAGGGTACGTGACCTTGTTGCAGAAGGCCTGGGCCTCCTCGAAGCTAGTAAGCTCCTTCCAGGTCGGCTGGTCAACCTCGATGCGGTCCAGCATACGAGAGAACTTGTATCGGTTCTCGGCGTTATCAATCATTTCGGGGGAAGTACCCAGGTACTTGACACCGGCGCGGTGCAGGGGCAGGGCGATGTTGTTGGGGGTCTGACCACCCATGGCACCCAGAACACCACTCGAGTTCTCGAGCTGGTAGATATCCAAGACGGTCTCCAGGTTGATGTTCTCAAAGTACAGCTTGTCGGCCTCGTCGTAATCAGTGCTCACGGTCTCCGGGTTATAATTCACCATGATGGTCTTGAAGCCGGTAGCTCGCAGAGTGCGGATAGCTCGGACTGAGCACCAATCGAACTCGACCGAGGAACCGATACGGTACACACCAGAACCCAGGACCATGACACCGTGGTCGTCAAAGTCGACGTCGTGCTCTGAAGCGTTGTACGTCATGTACAGGTAGTTTGTGAAAGCAGGGAACTCGGCTGCCACGGTATCAATCTGCTTGACGTAGGGCTGGATACCCGCCTCGAGTCGCATACGCCGAACGGCAATCTCGTTGGAGCTCCAGAACTTGGCGAGCTGCCGGTCACAGAAACCGAGACGCTTGGCCTGCAGCAGGATCGACGGGCTGGTGGAAATGTCGGTGGTGCTGTAGCTGGTCATCTTCTTGGCAAAGTCGCTCAGGCCCTTGAGCTTGCGGAGGAACCACTTGTCGATCTTGGTCAATTCCCAGATCTTATCGACAGTGTAACCCTCGTGCATGGCGTTGGCAATGGCAAACAGACGCTGATCAGAGGGAGTCTGAAGCTCATCGTCGATGCTCATCAGGGCCTTGGTCTCGCCAAAGCCAAGGTTGTGGAAGTCAATGGCCCGGATAGCCTTTTGGATGGCTTCCTCGAATGATCGACCGATGCTCATGACTTCACCCACACTCTTCATGGAGGAACCAAGCTGAGTGGACACACGGGTGAACTTCTTGAGATCCCATCGGGGCATCTTGACCACGACGTAATCAAGCGAGGGCTCGAAGCAGGCGCAGGTGACCTTGGTGACCGAGTTGGAGATCTCCTTAAGGGGAATACCGAGACCGAGCTTGGCAGCAATAAAGGCCAGGGGATAACCCGTGGCCTTGGAGGCGAGAGCCGACGATCGAGACAGACGAGCATTGACCTCGATGATGCAGTACTCGCGGGAGAAGGGGTTCAGAGCATACTGAATGTTGCACTCTCCCACGACGCCGAGATGCCGAATGACGTTGACTGCTGTTGTTCGCAGCATGTTGTAGTCTTCGTCGGACAAGGTCTGCGAGGGCGCGACAACGATGGAGTCGCCGGTATGGATACCAAGGGGATCAAAGTTCTCCATGTTACAGACGGTAATACAGTTGTCCTGAGCATCACGGACAACCTCGTACTCAATCTCCTTCCATCCCTTCATACTGCGCTCAATGAGAACCTGAGGACTGGCAGCGAAAGCCTTGTGGCAGAGATCAAGAAGCTCCTCCTCGTTGTTGGCAAAGCCACTGCCGAGACCACCAAGAGCGTAGGCAGCGCGAACAATGACGGGGAAGCCAATGTCCTTGACGACGTGCATGGCCTCGTCAACGTTGCTGGCGGAAGCCGACTTGGCGCACTTTTCACCGATCGAGTCCATGCTTCGCGCAAACAGCTCACGATCCTCAGTGGTGATGATGGTGTCGATGGGAGTACCCAGAACCTTGACACCGAGCTCCTCGAACTCGTCCTTGAGCTGGATACCGACCTGGAGAGCGGTCTGGCCACCAAAGGTGACGTAGATGGCATCGGGTCGCTCATATTGAATGACCTTGCGGACAAAGTCGGCGTTAACGGGAAGGAAGTAAACCTTGTCCGCCAGGCCCTTGGAGGTCTGAATCGTGGCGATGTTGGGGTTGATGAGGACGGTGTAGATACCCTCCTCCTTCAGAGCCTTGATGGCCTGGCTACCAGAGTAGTCAAACTCACCGGCCTGGCCAATGCTGAGACCACCACTGCCGAGAACAAGGACCTTGCGGACAGAGACGCGGGGGTGAAGACGCTCGTTCTCCTCGATGGTGCCGCCGGGGAAGCTGACAGGAGCTTGGAGGAGGGCAGGGTTCTCGGCGCAGTTGGCGATGGTGTCAATAAAGACGTCGAAGAGGAACTCGGTGTCGCGAGGACCGGGAGTGCTCTCGGGGTGGAACTGGACACTGAAGTAGGGCTTGTCGGCGTGCATGATACCCTCGTTGCTGCCGTCGTTGGCGTTGACAAAGAGCTCCTTCCAGCCTCCGGTCAAGCTGGCCGCGTCGACGGCGAAACCGTGGTTCTGAGAGGTGATGTGGCACTTTCCGGTCACCATGCTGGTGCAGGGAATGTTGTGACCACGGTTACCAAACTTCATCTTGGTCGTCCTGGCACCAGAGGCCCTGGCCAGAAGCTGGTGTCCCAGGCAGATACCAAAGACGGGAGTCTTGTTCTTTTCGAGCACAGCAGAAATGTTCTTGACGGTGTTCTCAAGCACGGCGGGGTCACCGGGACCGTTGGAGAGGAAGAGACCGTCGTACTCCTCAGCGCCCGACAGGTCGTAGTCCCAGGGGCAGACGAGGACCTCGACACCGCGCTTGAGGAAGCACCTTAGCTGGTTGTACTTCATACCGACATCGAGACACAGGACACGGATAGTACGCCCTGACGGGTGCTTACGGGCGACCGAGGGAGGAGGCTTATACAGCTTGGGGGCCTTGATGGACACTACACGACAATGAGCATGCGCCTTCTACGAAAGTGCTGGAAGACTCACCCTCTGCCACCAAGTTCTTGGTATTAGGATTGACCCATTCGATCTGCTCAAAGTGCTCGAGAGGGGCAGCGGCCAGGGGAGCGTCCACCTGGCCGTTGGGGGCGCCATTGGCGAGACCGGGAGCCTCGAGGCGCATCTTGCCCAGCATGCTACCCTTTTCACGGATCTTCTTGGTCAGGGCGCGAGTGTCGACGCCGTACATGGCGGGAATGTCCTGCTCCTTGAGCCAAGTGCCGAGAGAGGACTCGGCGAGGAAGTGGGAAAAGTCCTCGCCGCAGTATGAGGCCGTCACCAGACCGGCAATGTGGATCTGGGACGACTCGAAGTGAGCTGGCAGTTCGCCGAGGAGCTCATCCATGGTCTCGCGGGAGGGGACGCCATAGTTTCCGACCAGAGGAAAGGTTATGACGAGGATCTGGCCTCGGTACGAGGGATCTGTGACGGACTCGGGATACCCCACCATGCCCGTCTGGAAGACCAGCTCTCCAGCGATGCTCTTCTTGGCACCAAAGCTGTAGCCCTGGTAAGAGGAGCCGTCCTCGAGCTCGAGGCAGACGAGGCCATCATCCTCGGAGCCGACCTGGCGAGCAGACGCCGGCGCCTGACAGACGATGGACATGATTTTGTGTGGTGTTGAGGTGTAGGTGGAAAAGAGAGCGCCCGAGAAGCGCGGGGCAGAAAGAGGGGTGTTGAGGTCGCGGGAGGACAGCGAGATTGCGAGCGACGGCCGGCAAGAAAACTCGTTTTCAGAGCTCCCCTGTTCAGGTCAGAAGCTATTCCGCAATCATCAGCCTCGACAACAGCTGCGGAGGGAGAGAGTGAGGAGAGAGAGAGGGGGGAGCGGGAGGTTTGGAGGAGAAGAGATGGAAGAGAGAGTTGATGAATGCGGCGGCCCTTGAACTTTTTTTTTTTTTTATCGCCCGGCTAGGTAGGTTGTTGCTTAACAGCAGGGCACCCTGCTCCCCGCCGCCGCTAGCGCAAGGCAATGCGAGCCTCTGATTGGACAATTGGAGGTCGGTTCCCCGAGAGCGTCCAATCTCTGCATTCCTGGCGATTCTGCAGGGACGCTAGCAGCGCCCCGCCGTGCCTTGGCCGAACCTCTCAAGCCTCTCCACAGCTGGGACTGTTAACATCCATGGGCACCTTTTCATCATGGGCGATCCTCCAGCTCGAGTGGTTGGACTCGGCGAGTGGGTTACGAGATCAGCGGTCAGGGTTTTACCGGGGGGACCGCCTTGTCACCGAGCCTCGATACGGCAAGACGGTCAGAACATGGTGGCAGCGCCTATGCCGTGTACTCGAGTGGTTGGGGGGGAGTTGTCATGGCAGCCCACGAGGTAAAAAGGCAGAGCGAAAGACAAAGCAATCAGCTGTGGATTGCTTCGTGTGGATCACCTCGGGCTCTTGCAAACGTGAGAAACCATTCCAGAAGCCCGCAGATGTAAGCCGTAAGCAGAGAGCAGTCACACTGTTGAGCTGTCAGCGAGGCACCCATCCATCCATGGATATGTATCTCACGGCTGGCTGCTGTCTGTCACAGGCAGGGCTGTCTTAGCTGACGCCCACCCGGCATTGACCAGATCATGGACGGCACTGCTACGCCCGGGCCGCCGTCAAGCCTGGCTGCTGCGCTGTCTGTCCCTAGGTAGGTACGTAACCAAGCCCACTTTCCGTCACCATCATCCACCTCCACAGACTGAAAAATCTTTTTTTCTCTCACGCTTCTCCTCCTCGGACCAATCATCATGTGTCTAGTTGCTCTAGCATGGACCGTCAGAATCCGTCATGCAGGTGCATCTTTTCCGCATTGTATGTGGCTCATGTCACGCGAGCGAGATCTTTTGCATCTCTACGCGTCCAAATCAGAGATCTGGCTGTAACCTCATTGTCTGTAGAATACACCTGGCACGTGAATCATTTCATCTAGACATATTTAATTTTGTCATCATGGGTCCTCCCGGAACATGCTCCTCAACGCCTTGAGCCAGGCCAACTTGCCCATACTGAAACTTCGCTGTCTGCATCAACCACGCTTGCCCCTAACTATACAGTCCCCATGAGGCCAAGCTCATAAAAGATTCCCCTCCGGGCCTCGGACTAACCAACCACCAAAACTGTGTAAATGCCATACATAAGGAATATCCTATCCAAACTCCCGTGCGATGTCTATAAGGTTTCATCGTATGTACACCTGATCCCATTTGACTGTTAGGGCATGCTTCCTTGAGGCATCGGAGGCGCTGGCATGTTGGTCGTTTGAGGTGTCTTCTGAGCCGTTGGGCTAGCTTGGTTTGCCGCATTGCCCTTTTGCCCTCCTTGAGTGTTCATGCGAAAGACTGGTTCCTTCTTAGGGTCGAACCCGGGGAACGCCGCCTGTAGCTGTGAGTAGAGGTCTCTGATGCTCTTGTCTCGGTCTTTGCGGTCTGCTACAGGGTCGATCTTATTCTCTGAACCATCAGGTCCCACTGCCGGTGCCTTCAGCTTGAGCTTCAGATTCAGAGGGGGGGCGCTGAGATAATGGGGGCATGGTGGCACTTTGACTTCGGGCTTCCTGTCCGCAAGAGCTGCCATATATGATAAGTTTGCCTGCAATCGTCTCATACATCTGCGGTTGTTAGCTGGATCATCAACCTGATGCGGGTTGCTTACTGAAGGTAGTCTTGTTGCAGAGAGCTCTCATCCTCTGTCAGCTTCCTGTCGCCTGCGTTTCCGTCTGCTGCGTGCTCCTTCTTAAGCTCTTGTTGCGTCATCTGGAGCTGTATCGATTCATAGAGAAGTTCGTGGTTGATGTCGAGTAGGAGAGAAAAGCGCTCCTTGTCGCGAGACTCTGTCCCCGGACTCAAAGGCGTTGCTACAGCTGAAGCCCCGTTGACCACTGGATTCTGATTCGAGGAAAATGTCGGTGTCTGGGGTGTCGATGTTGTGGCAGGTGTCTGTTGAGACTGTTGCGCCTGTGACTGCTGAGGTTGAGGTTGCTGCTGCGGTGGCGGCTGTTGTTGCTGCTGGTTTGTCGGTGTTTGGCTTTGTGATGGAGGCTGAGGAGTCGGGAACTGCCCCTGCTGCGAAGGCAAGGCATTGGTCGGTGTACCCTGAGCAGCGCTCGGGGGTCTCTGAGGAGTCGACACTTGCCCCATGGACGCAGGGGTTGGAGGTTGTTGCTGTTGCGGTGGCTGCTGCTGCATACGTTGCATCATCTGCTGCTGAGGCATCCCGGCCTGGTTCATCTGGAAGCCTTGCATGCCGCCCGCCATCATATAGTTCGGAGCGAAGCTCTGAGGACCGACCGACGAGGGGACGACTTGGCCGTAGGGGGCGCCCGGGAACTGCTGTTGATATCCTGCCACTGGAGTCGAAGAATTAGCCATGGTGACTCAACAAGACTCAAGTGACAGATGACGGCGCAAAGCGGTTTGCGACGCGCTCACACGGGCGCGCGTCGATTCAACCCAGATATCACCTTGATACCTCGGCAGTCGTCAACACGGGCAGGAGCAGCAACCCGAGCGCGTCGCGAACGGCTCGGCAACTGGCATGGCGCACAAGGACACTCACTCTGACCATTGGCAGCCATATGTGGCATGCCGGCGTTTGGCATCATCCCAGCAGGGCCGCCTGGCATCATTTGAGGGTTCGCGCCTGGGGGAAAGGCTCCCTGGGGAGTCATGCCGGCGAACTGCTGCTGCTGCTGCTGCTGCTGCTGGTTATACATGATCTGCTGGCCGGCTGGCTGGGCTCCGGGCTGCTGTGGGGCAGGGTTGTTGTAGGAGGGAGCAGCATTGTTGGCAAAGCCGTAGCCGGCGGAGTACATGGCGTCGGGGCGTCAGGGAGGGATGGATGGTGAGGCGCTTGGGGCGGCAGCGGCAGCGCGTAGCGGCGGCGGACGGCGGACGGCGACGGGATGAGTGAGCACGCAGGCGACGCGCAGACGAACGAACGGCGAGTGAGCGACCGTCGACTACTGGACTGGGCTGGTTGGACTGGACGGGCGTGGAGGCTGGTGGACGCGGTCCGGGATTGGAAACCTGGAGCCTGGGCTTGGGGGAGTCGACGGTTGGACGTGGTTGCAGTGGGGCTGAGTCCACGGCCGTCGACCGCTTCCGTCACAGCTATTCGACGCCGACCACGCCGAAGGTGTGCAGCCAGGTGTTGCCCTGCATAAACGTGTCAGGTAGAAGGGCCTTGTCAGACGGCAGTTGACTCTCTGTCAGTCTGCAGCTTGCTCTTCTCTGTCCAAGAACGATAGCGCGACCCCTTGAGACTGGGTGTGTTGCCCCGATGATGTGACGAGCTATAGGCCGGGATGGCGCCAGGGAAGCGCGCCCAGGGTGAGACAAGCGCTGGGCCAGGCTGTGATGGCTTTGCGCCAGTGTGCGATGATCAGGTCCAAGCACTGCCTGTTGTGAGTCTGCTGGTGGTACAGTATAGATGGGACTGAGGTGAGAGTCGCTGATGGTGCAAGCGGGAAATTCTTTCAGGCCGCGCTAACTTGAGCCGCACCCAAGTTGCCAATAGAATCGTGAATCCGTCAGCCGGTGAATCAATGCTATGTAACTACAAGGTTCAGCTTTGCTCGAGTCCTATAAACGAGCAGCTGTTGGATATTCACAGATATCAATAGTTGTCTTGGGTTACAAATTGCGGTTACTCACGGATACATGGGCCATTGGAGTCTCTACCTATCTCTATTATCAATATCCGTTCGTGCCACGTGCTTGCCTCCCACCACGTTTCTCTGTACCAATTGGCATAAACACTACCAGAACCTCACAACGGCATCTCTCCGAGCAAAAAGAATGCCCGGACTGGCAAAAACTCATGATCATGATGGGGATCGAACCCACAATCTTCTGATTCGTAGTCAGACGCCTTGCCATTGGGCCACACGACCTGATTGGTTGAAGGTGAACGATATTCCCATGGTGAAGCTCTCGCAGGCGGTTTGTTCATTCGCGATGGCTTCAACCTCCATTTCTCGGTTTATCCTCTCAAAATGCTTGTCCAGTGCTTCCTACGTTTGAGATAGTGTTTCAGCTGGAGTCACAGATGAGGAACCCGTTCAGCCTTGTTGTCACGTCTTCCTCTCGAACCGCAGTCAACGTGGACAACTTGAACGTGTTTTCCTGTCTTGGTACTACGAACACATAATATGTCTATGAGAACCTGTTGTGGACATCTAGTTGATGAATCTAAGGCACTGGATGCAATTGTAATAGAGGGCTAAGCGATCATGTGTTGAACCGCGAGTTAATTGATCGGTCAAGCATCCCTACCATGATAGACGCCATATGCATGTTTAGTATACCATGCAAGCCTAGATTTCCTAAAACATGAATCGAAGCCTTGTCAGTGTAAATACCACTAGGTTCCCGGCACTAGATCGCCCTGCCTATATACAAGGGCCTCATCAAGAACCCAGACCCAGATAGACTCCCGAGTCTCACCGTCGGTTATCCAAGCGCCATGCTCTACGGTCGATAGCCAGGGATAATATCCATGGACATTCTAGACCGTTCAATGCCCGAGAGCCCGAAACTAGGTTCGTGAACCCCGTAGTCTCCCCTGCTCGCATATCGCACTCCATCAAGGGCACCATGTTCATCCGGTCTGTGTGACCGCTATTGCCGTCACTTATCAGTTGGAAAGTATCAACAAAGAATAACCTTTCACCGCTAAATACCAGTCACTTTGCCTTTGTTATCTTCCGGTGACTGAGACAGTTGTCAGGTATGTCGCACAAAGCCATGGCCTGATAGTGAATTCATAGACTTTCGTGGATGAAACGGCTTTTCCAAATCTCCCATACGGTCTCCCGTATCTATGAAGGTCAATTGCTCCTCAAACAAGGGACATTGAATGCCGAATCACGCGTTCGTCTTCCTACGTAATTGCTCTCAATCCAAGCTCGTATCGTGGTACGTAATACGTGATCTCCTCCACATCACATCGCAGACCGGCCCGGGATACCATTGACCATAATTCAAGGGGTCCATTGAATGTCAGTTGACGATGCCCGGGACCCTCCGCATCTTAGTTTCAGAATGATCACCATGTTCAATACATACTTCAACACATTTAAGACAGGTCGCATCGGGTGGAGCCACGAATGCGATTAGGAAGGCCTCGACGACATCACGCGATGGAAATGCAGGCCAAGGACCGGTTTGTATGTACGGGAACCATTAATGGAACATTATTGACCAGAATATACGGTAAGGGGTATGTGTAATCCTGGCCTCAAGAATGCCGAAAAACGTGCCCGACCCAAAGAACAATCATTCCTGTCCCCAAGCCCAGTAAATGTCCCATTCCCAAACCCAAAGCCCAGATGCCGATATTACAAACGCTAATTCCCGACCCGTCGCCACTGGGGAGGCGAGCGATGGTCAGATACATACATACATAAAAAGGCCCAAAGTCAAACAAGCGATGCATGCAGGGGGAGATGCAGTGATGCCGGATCGAGAGTCTCCAAATCGCTAGGTGGTATACAAGGAAACGCCTCGTCGATGCCATAAAACCAAAACGCCGTTTCCCAATAATTTTTTGATATCATCCATCTCATGCCTGGAAGTGCTTGAAATAGTCGTCGGATAGTTTCGACGGTCGAGACGTGGCGGTCGTCGTCTGGGGAACCTCCACGGTGGGGGTCTCGACCGGAGTCAGGGAGAGGCCCAGACCCAGGGTCGCCTTGCCTGAGCTGAGAGTCTTGGACCGCGTGTGGGTGGGGATGTAGTTGTTCTCCTCGCTTTCGTCGTCGCTCGAGGCGCTGTCCGGGTGGTTGTAGGCGTGCATCTCCCAGCCGGGAGCCTGCGCGGCCAGCTGCATGTCCACCATGGCGTCCGTCAGGCATTCGTCCTCGTAGAGGGGCATGATGCGGTAGTTGAGGTTTTCCATGATACACCGCTCCGTCACGTTGAGCTGCTGGTGAGACCACATGCCATGTCCCCAGGCCTTGCAGTAGTACTGGGAAGCATCCTGGGGATCCTCGGTGAACTTGACGGCAATGACGAGGGCCGCAAGGATGATGAGCTCGGGATTAACCGAGTCGATGTGCAGCTGCTGTCGCTGGGGGATAATAGGAGCCGCAGGGAGAGTGTGCCGCTTGGATGTGGAGGAAAAGTAGTCGGAGAGGAGCGGGCACGAGAGACGCCATCGACGGGCGAAGCGGGAGTCGAGACTGTCGAGGATGCACACCGCAAGAGCGACCGTCTCGATGGGGACGTTTGCGCGGCTGAGGATGGCCTGCACGAGGGGCACCGAGGCGGTGGCCAGGGAGGCCGACGAGGGGATGAGGTTGACGAGGTGGATGGCGGGGCCTGCGAGTAACCGGGTTAGTTAGCTGGACACGTCCCCTGCGTTTGTGCCGATATTGAATGCATGACACGAGGGAGAAACAACGTGACGGAGCACCATCGTTGGTTGGTCCCTTGTCTGTCCTAGACTCACCTCTGAACCGGGCCATCAATGGCTCCCCATCGTCGAGAGTCGTCCTCGGAGACTGAGCGGCCGACGAGTTGCGAGAGCTCGGGGGCGGTGTGGGGAGGTTGGAGAGAGGTCGGTAGGTAAAGTAGCCTTCGTAGCGGCAGTTCTTGTCGTCGTTATCCATCATGTCTTGGTGAGTTGCCAGCTTCATGTTCATGTTTGCTTGCTGGTGGTGACGCTTCGTCCGTTCCTCGATCCTATGCAGCCCAGAAAGCCGGTTCTCATGATTTGGCGTGTACGTGTGTGCGAGAAGACTGAACTCGTCTACGAGATATTCTTCTAATGCGGGAATCACGCGAGCACACACACGACAGCAGCCACGATAAACGCTATACTCTTGGGAAAAGAAGGAAGGGGGGAGGGTAGGTTATATAGACCAAGCCGCGTGTGTATATATAGACCCGAGGGGGAGTGCAACACGAGCGAGCGGGTGGAGAGCTGACCAAGGGGGATTCACCAAGAGTAAGGCTGAGCCTTCTGCTAGACACTGCTAGACAAGGATTCCGCCTAGGCGGTATTAACCCCAAGCTGGGCTGCTGGGCTTTTGGCGGTGGAGGCGGCTGGTTAGGTGTGGTGGACGCCCAGCGCCGGGACAGGGGGGACCCAGGCAACCAGGCTACGGCTTTGTCGCCAGCAAACGCACTGCGGCGGGCCCTGTTCTGATTTGGGAGAGAAAGGGGATTCAGCCGGTTGTCAATGTCCCGGCCTGCATCAGTCTTCGGGAGGACAATGAAGCGGGAGAGACAAGCTGAATGGCGGCGATACGGGTTTGTGGCGCCCCGTGAGGTGACTTGGAGTGATGGGAGAGGCCGTGAGAGACCGTAAGAGATGGCCCTTTTCTGATTGACGTCCAATGCTTTGACTGGCTGGTCCAGCCTTCGGGGCCGGCCGTCAGGCTCTGCACAACTTTGTTAGACAAGACTCCAGGGGTGTCATCAAGTGGAGTTGTGGCGACGACGATGATGGAACGGAGTGTTTGCTCGCAAAGAAGCAATGTCTGCTCTTTTGTCTGTCAGTGTCTGTGACTGTCTGCAGTCACTCTGTGGTTTCTGTCCATAGTCACTCTCAAAGGTCTGACTTTGACACCTGCTTATCAAGTGATGGATCACCATCCTTCAGCTGATGACGGGTCGGCTACCCGTGCTACTGTGGCTGTTGCTGACTTGACCTTTGATGCCGATGACGCCCAACGGTCTCCCCTCTGCCCTGTCGCGTGGCTGACAACCAAATCAGGGAATTTGCCTCTTTGCGCGCAGAGTAGCACGGGCGATTGTCTCGAGCCAGAAGGTGGTCCTGTACGCAACAATGCGCGGGCTCCTGTTCCTGACTAGTCGAGAGACACGGCTCATACGTCAACGGTGCGTGCTCTCGCCATGGATCCGTTGGCATAAGATGAATGACGAAACCAAGAGGTCGAGAAGCGCCGCCAAGGGTTCGAACCACGGAGCATCACTCCCAAGACCAGCAAACAAACATGTCGACCAGTGGGATCAGCACACCCACTGATCAAGTTCTTGCCTCGGGTTCCAGGTCTCATGAGCATCTCGAGATGCACATGCAAGCGCCCACCTGCGAGGTACAGACAGCGACCCAAGACCCAAGGGAAGGTTGACTGTGGCGGTGAAACCGTCCCGTCGTCCTGATTCATTCCTCCATCATGCCGCCATCAGCGATGATCCTTCTGTCGGTTTTGGATCTTTGGTAAACCTAACCCAGCCTGCCGGGCTGGACGAGCGAGAACGGGAGCGAAAAACTCCTCAGCCAGGCCTTGGCCGTCAGCATTGGGCTGGGGCACTGCCCCGTGGGCCAGATCGAGTGCCAGATGCGCTCCTTTCAGTGTCGCTCCGCTGACCTCATTCGCCCAAGACAGACGCCACGAGCGAGCGTTTTCTTTTCTTGGGTCAGTCGATGGCTTGTCCGCCATGTAACCCCCATGCACGGCATATCACGGTTGAGTTATGCTGCAGCACAAGTCAGCCTGCTATCACATCATGGAGTGCATGTTTCTTTGTCCATCTTGGACAGTCACTGACAGGTTATGCACAACTGCCGTCCTGCACAAAGTCGCGTGCCTCTCCCACGTAACCTCTACACACTTCTGTGGAGCTCGCTGACTTGACTGGTGCTGGCTTGCGCCGAGCTCACGGCCGAGGACCCCTTTTCCATCCCTCACCTCGCTTGCTGGCAGTCAGCTAACGATTCCAAGAGAAGATCGGCCGAATCCCTGACGGTCGCCGAGACCCAGACTTGGCGGGAACAACAAAACAAGCTCGCACGCGATTCCAGCATCCGTCCATTTCTGCACGGGAAATGGATGGCACCGACCCGACGCCGCTGAGGCTGACTCGATTCGGGGTCCTCAGAAGATGCCCCAGAGGCTTGCCTAGCGTCTTTCGTGCATCTCACTGCTCTTCAAGACCGGACTACGCGTATCCGCCTGCATTGCCCGCGTTCGCATGGGGCGGTTGGCATAGGATCTGACAAAGATCTGGTCTGTGTGTGAGCTTCGGGATACCAGGTTATTTTCGTCTTCAGCCTCCTACATGTCATCATCAAGCTTCCATGGGTTGGAGGCAGCATCAGCATTGCCCCAGAGCTGAACGATCGAGGCATAATCCACCGCCAGCCTCCTCGCAATCAGCGATTCCAAATTCGCTAGCATTTCCCTTTCCGTCCTCGAACGCTTTTCAGTGTCATGGTTCTCGAGCCGCGGGGCCAACGACTTGATTAGCCGCAAGGTCTGAGACCCGGCGGCGCGCTAGCTGGCGATGCCGTCAACCTCATCTCACCGCTTCAAACAACCTCGGATGGGACGGGCTGTGAATGGCCTCCTGTTCCCGTCCCCGTCGCCCCGTGTCTGCATCGCGTACCTTGTATGGCGCGCGGGCCCTGCAGGTCGGAGAGATGACCGACATTGCACAAATGAGGTGCTTCCGACGACTCAGCCTTGTGTCGCAACATGCTTCCGGCATCTTGGAGTCGTCTGTCAACCGCCCACGTTTTCATGTCAGTGGCAGCAAGGTGCTTCCGGCCGCGCGGTGTATTTCCCTCCCGAGCCAACTGCCTGGGCACGGTTCCGCCAGAGCTCGCTGTCGCATACGCACGTATGTATTTACTTGTTCGAGTGTAGTAAGACGGTAGCGAGATTAGTAGACAGGCCTCGGCTCCTTGAATATCTCGCAGTTGCGTAGGACTCTCTCTGGTCACCTGCAACCATCTCCTCTTCTCGACGATTCAAACAACCGCCCATCGATTGGCATTGCGGGGTTGTCGATCTGGCGGATGATCTTCTCCATCACATGCTTCCGAGCGTGGGGTGCATCGGCGGAAGTTGGAGGGTGCATCGCTGCTGGTTTCTTGCCCGTTAGTCAACGAGAGCTTGTTGTTTTCCTGTTTTGCCTTTTATCCTACCAGCATGAACCCGAATGAGCTGATCCATACATTCACGTCGATAAGCCGGTCCGGATGATATCCACAGCCAATCCCTGGAGCAAGCCGTCAACATGAGATGTTGGATCGGAAGGCCACCCGTTCGTTCCTTGTACCAGTGTTGGGTTGGTCCAGCACCCTTGTCATTTAGGGCTCTGTCTTGTCGGTCTCCAAGCGGATGCGTTTGATCGATGGGTACCTGGTATTAACTGAAAAGAATTGAGGTGGTTTGTTGGATGCGAAAGCAACGTGAGTCGAGCAGGGAAGGAAGGAAGGAAGGTGAATGACGTGAAGCAGTTCGGGCTGCGAAACTGCCAGGACCCACTCTGCCCCTCTACTGTCAAGTCAATAATTACCCGGTGCCCCTCTGATGGTGATGGCGAAATGCCTCCAACATCGCCTCAAGGATTTGAAGCTGGCTGGTTTTGTTCCTTGTGAAATTAACTTGGCATGTCGCGGACGGCGTGTTATTGCTTGGTGATGCGGTATGGTAGGGTTCCCTCCAACTTGTGGCACGGAGGTACGCATCGCGGCTGTTCTCGATCGTTGAGTGAGCCTGGCAATCCTACTGTGATTGGCGGTTAAAGTGGAGCAAAGGTAGCACGTGATGCCGTCCTTCTTGTGTCGTGAGACTCGTGTCACATCATGGATACCAAGGTAGATGTACTTTTACGCTATATTAGGACTACAACGCGATGGCTTCCAACTCGATCCTTAATCTCTCTAATGAGATATTCTTACACATATTCGGCTACTTCTGTCTACACTGTCAACATGAATACAGTCAGTCCTGGGACGACCGGCCATTTCGCTCCAAAGACTCCTCGCGAAGAAAACAACAGCCCGATGCCCAGTCCTGGTACTCCATCGATAGGCATGCGCTCTTCTCACTATCATTGACCTCCAAAGGATTCCGCGATCTTGCGCAGCCCATTCTGTACCACGAGTTTGTCTTGGGATATGGCGACTCGTGGCTCTCGGAATCATACACTTGGGGAGGCCGGTTTGCGTCGTTTATTCGCACCCTCTCTCGGCGGCCGGATCTTACTCACCTGGTCAAGGTCATATATATCCATACATACCTGCTAGGAGACAATACCGACGAAAACAGGACAGTCAACCGAGCTGTCATTCTACAGGCGGCACACGCTCTTGGAATAGACCTTCCAGAGGCCTGGAGACGGCGCATGTCCAGGGTGACCGATGACGAGAGTTGCGACTGGCCAGAAGTCTACCAAGTCTTTTTGGGCTGCTATCCTGACGACGAATGTGAGTTAACTGAGAGACAGGAGCGGTACCTACACCTGGCAATGACCGACGGCTCAGTGCCAGGTTGGCGCTGGATAAACGCCGAGCTAGTGGCGATACTGATTGCGCAAACTCCGCATCTCGAGTATCTTAGCCTCCAAGGGGACAACCAGTGGCCATCATGTGGGCTTGCAAAGTCTTCTCTGCCGGCTCTCGGGGTTTTGAACTTGCCTTTGAAAATGCTTGACCTCGGCATTGGTGGTAACCCTATCATCGAGTTGGCCCCAGGCCTGGAGACGTTGAACCTCCACCAATATACGTTGCATTTCGGAGACTCAATCCCCAACATACCAAACGTGAGGACTTTGAGGGTGACAGATACGTTAATGTCAGCTGGGATGCTGCGGAGGCTCTTGGATGCCTGCACGGGGGGCTTGGTGGTTTTCGAGTACGAGGCTGCCGCGGACGAGACGCAAGGTCTTCGGGGCGACCATTTTCAGCCATCAGACGCCATCGAGTCTCTCCACAAACACAAGAGCACGTTGCAGGTGCTGCATCTTGACCTCAGCAAGCGAGACGTCCAGATGAGGAAGATCCCCCCGGATTCGAACCTCAATGGATTCTCGACGTTGAAACACGTCTTTATCAATTCGATACCGTTATTCGGCTATGTCCCCAAGCGTGAGCAGAACATCGACTCTCGGGTCCTGATTCGACTTCTTCCTCGTTCGATTGTTTCCCTTGCAATCAAGAAGAACAAGGAGCGCAACTTTGTCAGGGAAGCACTGCTTGGCTTGGCAGATGAGAGGAGCCAAAACCCAGGCGAGTTTCCCAGTCTGAACTGGGTTGCCTGCAGGCCGAAAATCAAATCTTCCACTCTGGTGTCGCTGTTCAAAGCGGTGGGTGTCAACTTCAACGCCGAGGTCTGGCCTCTAAGTCAGGTCAAGCCCTATCTAAACGGCCTAAATGCCAGTTCAATTCTTGAGTTCCCGAACTGGGACTCGGACGATGATCTTTGAAGGGAAGAGGGAGTCATGGAGGCTAGGTTGAAGAGGAGTAACATTCTACTCTGTACGCCAGGTAGGTATCCAGGACGCTGCCACACGTGGAGAGATATGATGTTTGATTCTTGACAAGCGACTGTTCCTGCAACTGGAGCCTTGGAATAGCCTTGAGTTGGGTAGATATATAGTCCACGCTTGCTGGCAGGTACATCTGGGATCAAGGATTCTCTAGGTAGGAGTGAAAGATTAATTTGACACTAGATGTTGACTATTCTGTCTCTTGAGGTCAAAGTAGAAAACCAGTATTCTTGCCACAGCTTCGGCACGACCTCTCAGAGAGGCCTCCTTGAAAACTCTAGTAGCGATAATCCAGCTCCCAATATCATTTCGACGATCTTCCTGCAGTAAGGAGATAACAACCTAGTCTCAGCAGTTCATACACATCAGCCGCCTCAGCGAGGACACAGCCAAGTAGAGGCGTCAGTAAGCCTTCCATCCATCATAGACTACACTTCAGACTTTTCACTTGTCCAAGGCGAGGGCGAGCTTCACAAGTGACCTGGAAGGTAGATGCCAGGCTTGTTACATAGGTAGGCACTACGATACAAGTTGCGGGAGGTTGCACAGTCATGGGCCATCACCATACGTCTAGGTAATCAGATGGACGAGAAGAGAAGGCGCGGCCACCATGGGCCCGCAGAATTGACTTGATAAAAACAAGAACAAAAACGAAAAAGAAAAACTCTTAGAACGAACGGGATGCGGGTAGGCGGTGGTGATAATCAAGGCGGAGGGGGTGCCACTTACCAGAGGATCTGTCATGATGGTTGAAGAAGAAGAAAGGAAAGAGGGGAAATCGATTCAGAGGATAACTATCTAACTACCTAACTGCCTGACTCAAGCTTCTGTGCGTGCGCTGGTTAGGGCTCAGGAGGGCTTTCCTTAGGGTCCTTTAAGTAAGGGTGTGACTATTGTATTTCGAGCATCATACGGATAGAATGGATGGGCACCAAAGCCTGCTATATCAGAAATGAATCATCGGAGGTTCTCTAAGACATTGTCATCTCATTCATGGCTCAGGATGCACATGTCAGAGGTGAAGGGCGTTAGTACCGACAGTTAAAGATATCAAGCTCCCTGAGCCACACTCAGAGCGTGCCCTCAACACATTGTTTTCGGCACAACAGGCCCTGGCGGCCATCCATTCTGCCCGCACCTACCTGCACCTATGGGGTTCGAGATGTAGGAGTGACGCCCTCACCTAAGGGACCCCAAGCGACGAGCCCTCCCGGCCACCGGGTTACGCCCACATTGCCAGGAAGCCCAACGGGACTCTCTCTTCTTCTCCATAAATTCTCATCAGAACATCTCTCTCGAGCGGTACTCCTCCCCTTCTTCGACAACACTTCAGACAGGAACGGCGCGTAAATAGCTGGCGTTGTTCGATTACCCTAAATATCTAAAGCATTGGAGAGAGAAACCCGGAGTGGGCGATGGCGCCTGACTGAAAGATATCAAAAGATCCATTATGAAGGTGTGTCGAACAGCCAAATTGGTGCGCCAAATTCTCCCTTTGCTAACTGCGAGTATTCTCAGGTTGGATCTAAGTCTTTCGGCCTGTCCGAGTCTGGCACCCAGGCAGGCTGCCCGTCGTGCAGGTCACTCGAGCAAGAATCACTCGCAGCCAGCCTCGAGGTCCCAGCCCGAGGGTCATTCGTTGTGCCTGCCTGCTGCTTCAACTTCCTTCCCACGCGCCTGTACTTCTGCCAGTTTTCGCGCAAAGGTCCCCATCTCTTCAATGGCCACCTTGGTTGCAACACACTCCCACATGTTCTCGACCTCCAGCTGAGTGCGGATGCTGACCCTCCCTCTTCCGTTACTCTGCACGGCAGCCCGGACAAGCAGACTCGTTTGGATGTGAATATGTACTTTTTCGCGCTGCACCACCTATCTGAGCAGTTATTCACGCACAAACAGGGAGCTTCTCCGTTTGGGCGCACGCATCGAAGGCACGCAATGGGCCCACCGATCCACGGAGACCACGACTGCTCGAGTACGGGATTGTAGGAAATGGAGTTATTTATCGCTCCCTGTGAGCAGACATGAAATCACCATCTGCGATTATGGCTCTCCCAGCATCCAAGGACAAAGGTCAGTAGAGGTCAAGTAATCCATAATTCATGCCTTCTTACTAAATTTAGGTTTCAGCATCGAGAGTAAGAAGATGAAACTAAATCTCCTCGGCCCCAATATAGCCGCCGTCTTGACTCGCCGCGTCGTCAAGGTCAGAACATCAACACCGTTGCATGGATCATTTGTGGTAGTTGTGCGGATACTGGGAATGGCCTGTTACCACACGTGGTCCATCGGCGGTCCGGGGAGGTTGCTGTCATATGTGGTGCCTCGAGGGACCAAAGGGGTCGTGAGTTGGGGGTTGCTCCAGATGCCCGCTGAGTAAACAGAACATCCATCCATTATCTCAAAAAGACGTTCGAGGGAACTCAAATAATGAGAAGAGGGAAGCATCTTAGCAACATGTTCGGCCCAAGTGATGAGTGGAATTGGCATGGTAAACACAAATCCTCGATCAGAACAGTCAGGACTGTTCTTTGTTGTTCAGATAAGTCGGGGGCTTTCTAACCCCCCTTGGTTCCTGACCCCCCCCCTGTCTGTGGATTACTCTGCTTGGCTGTTAAACCTCGATATTTAGTTTAACTGATCGAGGCCAATCGGTGCACCTTACCTTTCTCCAGAGACCGGGGGGGTCAGAATCCAACGGGGGTTAGAAAGCCCCCGACTTATCTTATATGACATGCCCATTTGTGAGATTAAATGTCAACAATGAACCCCCAACTGACAATGTACCTTGAGCCCCGACTTTTTCTGTCAGCGGGTGTAGCAGCCTGTCGTGCGACAACACCACCATCGGCTGGCAGGCTGAAATAACGAAAAAATAGTGGAGTGAGCTGGATAATTTAGGCCAGCTTTTTCTGATGTTTTTTTATTATTGTATTCCTATTGTGTGGCTGGATCTAGATGTGATGACGTCGATGGTCCCCTGATAGAATACAACCTGAAATGGCGTATGGTACATGCAGCCCGCCTGGACCTACCTATGCGGAGCCGCATAGGGGCCTGGCGCAGACCACCCACTCGTCCCTAACGTCAAACATCCAACTCCAAATCCAAGATTAGATGGGATTTTAAAGCCTTTACTTTACTTTGAGATGTTTTAGTCTTTTTCTAAGATTACTGCATCGTGAAATAAGGATAGGCGCAGAGGAGGATTTACTAAGAGTGATTTAGTACCTATTTAACTAAATTTCCGCCAAGTATCAACACTGGCAATGGCATCCTTGGCCGTGGCCTTCTCTCGGCAGATTGTTGTCATGATGAATGTGCCAAGCCGTCAACAGTGAAATCAGTAGGTGCCCAGAAGCTGAACGATCCAGGCGAGAGAATGAAGTGTCAGGCAGTGGCTGGGTAGTTGTGACTGTGAAGCGGATTGTTGCTTCCTAGATGGGTGGGTACCTGCCTCGGGCAGGCGTAGCGTGTGCGGGAAGGAGAAGATGGTGTCCATTCCCATTCTCTGTTTGACATTCACAACGATCGGCCGGTACTTCGACTATCTAATCCCTTTGATTCCCACGCTGGGACGATTCATTGTCTTTCTCCTGACCAATTGCTACACAGAAACCACTCCTACGTTCAAAACCGTACCAACGGACCCAGATTGTGCTTGTAAAACTCTACAACGTGACTGCATGATACGAACTGCCGACAACCTACGAAGGCGATTACATACCAGCGGTCTATCGGGAGTATATCCACGGGCATTTGAAGCACACGGCCTCGCAGCCACCAGCAATGGAGTTCGCCCAACTATGTACCCGAACGCTTTCACCAACAGCCTACCCCAACCAGGGCACAACATCGCTTCAGAGCCCCTTGCCCTTGACATCGACTTGCGCCCTCGGGCAGTGGACCGGCTCATCTCAATATCGAATGTGTTTTTAGCATTCATTAACAATACCCTGTTGAAGCCTCTGCTCCCCAAAGCCTGTAGCAGACAGTCGATAGCTCCCCATCTAGAGAACACCCTGTTTATAGCACTTCCATAGCAACCGTCCTCCCAGAATCGATCTTCACAAGTTTTGACTTCTCCATAAGGATACCTTGAACAGACCCATCCATTGAGTCGAGACTTCGATGAACCCTCAACTTCTCTGTCGGCTGGAATGCGACAGGCAAGATTCGCATGTTATTGATGAAGTACCTAGGATGGAGGTGCTCCTTCCCAAAGTCCCTTCGAGGCCCCTGGGCTGCTCCTTCCCAAAAGGTTAGGGCTCCTGCGAGGACACCCATCACCAACCCGCCCGTGAGCTCACTCTCTGGATTTCAGTAAACTACGGGACTTTTATGCTTAGGTATCTCTAAGTACCTAACTATTCTGTTATAGTTGACATGACTGAGGCTTCATCTTTTTAGACTTGCATCTATCATAAATTATAAGTTGTCAGCAGAGCGATAACATCATTGTACCAAGCTGATAGGATTAGCAACTATTACTATACATCGTACCTTCTCCATGAATCTGGCTTTCAGCTGCAGTGCTAGCAGTCTGCTGTGAAGTCCCCTTCGCATCCGTAGGTTGCTTGGAGGGGGAGTGCAGTGCACCTCATCCTCCTGAGGGTTATGGTACCAGTGAGGCTGCCTCCCAAATCACCGGCAAACCTCCCCCGCCATTAGCTGCCACATACTCTTATATACCAGAGAGGCTACGGCATTATTAACAACCTAACAGGCGATGTGGCTCAGTGCTAGAGCGTCCCCTGGCAATTGACGTTGACGGTCGTCTACCTCCTCCCGCCGGTAGTATGTTTTTCCTCGCGCGCAGTGGCCCTGCCGACACTTTTCTTTTTTCGCGTGAGCTGGAAGATCTTGTATAGTTTGCCTTTCATTCCCAATGGTGCCAAGGCTCCTGCTTAAGGAATGCTCGAATATATGGGTAATTAGATGAGGGTTGTCGTGGTAGGGCGGGGATTGACTCATGCCTCGAGGATGTAACATGAGTACCTATTGTCACAACTGAGTGCCCTAGAATCATTAGTACAACGTGGTGTGCGCAGAAAGGGTGATAATGCCGATGTGTTCGTTCAAAATGGCCACTTTCTCTGGCGTGAAGAATGACTGCCGGCTCCATGGGGCCCCATCCTGAACATTAACAACTGAGCTTGACTCTCGTTTTCGGAGGAGTCTCAATGAGTCAAATGGCCACTTCCTAAACACAGATGATTGGAAGGAGTATGGCTGAAGAACTCGGTTCTAACTTGCCAGGCTAGCCAGGGACTATCACATCTCTTCAGGCACTTGGCCAAGCTCAAGTTGAAGGCTTTCAATCAGCGGGCCGCAGCTAAGTCGAACACCAAGTCAAGCGGCGGTTGTCGGATGTCCAAGCAGGAAGCAGGATGATCAGTTTCAAGTCTGGTTTACCGCCTGTCGATAAGAACAGGGAGGCAATTGGGAAATGATGGAATGGTCAATTGTTTTTGCCTGGGCTTTAAACTACCTATTACACAAAATCATGGAGACTGCGGGAATCCGCAGAGGTGAATGGGACACCGGCAACAAAAAGAGAGCGGAAGGTAGGTTTCGGGGCAGGCTGGGCTTTGGAGTGGAGACCCGCTTGATTAGTCACATGACTAGTCTCTGGCCAATCTGGAATCAGACCACAGTCAGTTGCCCACACCAGCTGTGGTCCTGGACAGAAAGGATGAGACTGACTTGGTTCCGCCACCAGCTCAAAGAGTCCCTGGTAATATGTCTCCCTATGGTGGGTAGTGGTACCATTATAGGCTATGATTACAAACCCCAATCCAACAACGACCGGCCTGATGGTCTAGTGGTAGTAAGTTACATTTCTAAGAAGACATTATGATATCGAGAATATTAGAACTAACCTCCTTACGGTGATTCGTGCTTCGGGTAATCCCCCAATTCTTCTAAAGAACCTGTGCGAGGCCCCGGGTTCAAACCCCGGTCAGGCCCTTTCTTTTTGATGTTGTTGATGCTGTGGTGGTGTCGTTATGATGGTGCCTTGGTGTTGAGGTTTGGACTTGACGCCACACGTTGCCCACCCCTCTCCGCACAATACTTTTTGCCTCTTGTGTTTCAGAGGATCAGCCCCGTATATAATGCCTTCTGGCAATCCTCTAGGTGAAGCGTGGGCGTCAGAGCTGGATGCCGGCGTTTTTTGGCTTCTGGACGCCGACCGCCCATCCACCACCCCAGAAGCCAGACTTCTCCCCAGGATCCGGCCACGTGTTTCCAAGTATTGTGATATCACCATGCCAAGCCACAGGCATCAGACAATTCAATATCCATCAAATTTCTTTTTTCATTCGAGTCCGACTTACATGAATGGTGATATTGGCCCGGCATCCCGATTAGGCAATCCATACCTCTCGCTCCAGAGTCACCTGCGCCTCAGCCGTGCGAGGCTCAAGGCAGACGCCTCACACCCTTTCCTTACCTAATCTCGGCCAAACAAACCTCGTCACGGCTCACCGCACTCTCTGCGCGTGCAGAAATGAACATCCACGATGGTCTTCCCCGGGCTACTCACCTCCAGCGATAGGTCGCCCTCGACGCGGTCCCGGGCGGGCGAGCCGGACACCGAGTACATCTACGAAGAGGCCCAGCTGGCGAGCGCCCCGCCCGAGCGGCCGGACCTCCGGGAGCTCAACGCCAGCCTCGAGGCCCTGGCCGCGGCGTTCCCCGACGTGCAGGTCGAGGTGTTCCGGGAGCTGCTGCGGAGCTTCGACGGCGAGTCGCGGCTCGCGCTGGTGGCGGACGCGCTGCTCAAGAACAGGGTCGCCTGGGTCAAGGGGCGGTGGAGGGTCGCCGACGAGGCGGCCCGGCCTGGAGCTGTGCCCAGGGCAGACGTGTTCAAGAGCAAGGAGTACAAGAAGGCGGTGCAGAAGCTGGCGTGGCACGAGTTCAAGGGTTTGTCGCGGTCGACGATAAATGCTGTTCTTGCAGAGTCCAACTATTCGTACCTCGAGGCGCGGCAGACGCTCGTGACGCTGTCCTCGAAATCATGGCGCTTCACGATATCCTCCCTCTTCTTCCGACGAAAGCCCATCGCGACGGGCGAGTCCGAGAACCACCCGCTCGTGTCGTGGCGGTCGACCGGCCAGGGCTCCATCATCCCCACGATCCGAGCGACGGGCAGCGCCGAGCTGGACCGAGAGCTGTACGACACACTGGTTGCGCCGCTCAAGGAAAAGGACAAGAGGGACAGGGAGGGCCGGGACAGGGGCCTGGCCATGATACTCAACAACGAAGAGGCTGAAGAGGCCGACGCGACGCACGAGTGTGTGTGCTGCTACATCTCGGCGGCGTTTGAAGAGTTTACGCACTGCAACCGTGAGGGCCACATGGTGTGCTTCCGGTGCGTGCAGCACTCGATAAAGGAGGCGGTGTTCGGACAAGGCTGGAACAGCAGCATCAATCCCGAAACCGGAACTCTCAAGTGTCTATCGTCAGACGGCGACGGATGCCCGGGACACATCCCCCCAGATCACATCCGCCGAGCCATGGAGGAGGAAAAGATGGGTGCCGATATTCTGCACAGACTTGACCGCCGACTCGCAGAGCACAGTCTATTAGCCTCCAACCTCCCCCTCGTCCGCTGCCCCTTCTGCGACTACGCCGAGATAGACGACATCTACACCCCGGCCGCCGACTCTGCGCTCCGCATAAGATCGGGCAGCATCTACAACCTCTTCTTCCTCGTCCTCTGCATCGGCACCATCCCGTTCCTCTTCCCCGTCGTGGTCCTCTCGTCCGTCATCTGCCTCGTCCTCAGCACGCAGCAGTCGTTTGGCGACTACGTCTCGGTCGAGTGGACGAGGTCTGTCAGCCGCCACCGCCGGCGTCGTCGAGGCCTCAAGTTTACGTGTCAGAGCCCCGACTGCGGACGCACGTCGTGCCTGTCGTGCCAAAAGGCGTGGCGGGACATTCACGTGTGCAACGAGTCGTCGCTGGTGGCTCTGCGCACGCAGGTCGAGCAGGCCATGAGCATGGCCATCAAGCGAGTCTGCCCTCGTTGCAACACGTCCTTTGTAAAGAATGCCGGCTGCAACAAGCTCACTTGCCCCTGCGGCTACAAGATGTGCTATGTATGTCGTGCCGACCTCAGCGATGAGGGCTACCGTCACTTCTGCGATCACTTCCGACCAGACGGCGATCCCACACCGTGCAGGGAATGCGACCGCTGTAACCTCTGGGAGTCGGAGGATACAGAGCAGGTACTGCAGGCTGCTCGTGAAGAAGCAGAGCGCAAGTGGAAGGACATGGAGAACCGCGATCTATCAGGTACAGAACGTGCATTCCTCGAAACCGGCGTTGCGGCGCAGAGAACAGACGGCAGCGTCGAGCGTGTTCTATTCAGCGGAAGAATCCCAACTCTCCCAGAAGTATTCGATCTCATAGTGGAAACAGTCTTTGTTTAGGTAGCGTTATACGGCGTACAAGAAGGAGCCTCGCGGTTAGGGAATTTGCATATATATACGAAAGAACGGCATGGGCGTCTTGACGGATGTACTTTACTGGGAACGGATCGGGGAACAGGACATCATAAATGACTACAATACAGACGTTATAGTACAGCTCTCCTCCATTAGATCTTGCTCTTTGGCGCTCCCACCAGCTCTGCAGCACCTCCTGCGATGGCCAGCTTGCCCGTCTCCTTGACCTTGGTCTGGAAGGTCACCTTGTTGCCGTCTCGCCACATCTCAGTGACAAGTGTCTGGCCGGGGATGACGCTGCCGGCGAAGCGGACCTTGATGTTCTTGAAGGCACCGAAGCGCTCGTAGACGGCCTTTCCGGCAAAGCCAAAGAAGCAGAGGCCGTGGAGGATGGGGGCCTTGAAACCACCAACCTTGGCAAAGGCAGGGTCGATGTGAAGAGGGCTAACAATTAGCTGTGATCCCTAGTTTATACAGCAGAGACATGAACTCACTTGTAGTCGCCGCTCAGGCGGTAAATGGCAGCCTGGTCATCGCTGGTGGCCTCCTCGACAACAACATCAGGGTGTCGAGAAGGAGGCTTGTTGGCAGCAGTCGAAGCGCCACGGTCCTTGCCACGCTTAGGACCGCCAAAGCCACCGCAGCCGCGGAGGAAGATATTGCTCTCGTTGTAAAAGATCTCCTCGCCAGTGTTGGCATCAACAGTGGTGGATGCGGTCCTGGCAATGGCGGCACTGCCCTTGTCGATAACCTCCAGGAGACGACCTCTGGAGAGGAGGCGGGCGTTGGTGGGAATGGGGAACTTGCGGACCTCGAGATACTGCTCTCCATGGAGAAGCATCATGGGTGAAAAGTTGGGAACGATCGAGTCAAAGTCAAAAGGCATCTCGGCGTTGAAAGGGGGAATGACACCAAAGGTGGGAATGACTTGAAAGTCCTCGTCGCCCTCACTGTCCATTATCAGCATAACTCTCTCTTCAAATCATCCAAGTGACTTACAAGACGTATTTCAAGTCGGTACGCTTAGCACCAACACCGAGGTTGTAGAGAATGACATCTCGCTCCTCATACTTGTACTCGGTCGGGGTGCCCTCCTTCGTGAGAGTTTCGTTGATAGTCTTAAGATGCTCGCTCTCGCCCTCCTACACGATCAGCACATACCACCACAAAGACCTAGAGTCTTACCTTGGGCGTGCTTCGGTTCTCCAGGTTGGCCATGATCTTGGCAATCGAATCCTGGCTCTTGGAAGGATGGTCTGCTCGGCCATCAAAGGTGACAATCTCCTTCCAGTGCTTGGCAACCTCTTCGGGCACAAGAGGGACGTCAACGGGGAAGCCGTAGCCACCAGTTCGCTGCCATCGAGTCTGACCACACCAACCGCTGCCAACCTCATACAGACCACCAGTAGGATCAGGGCACTTGTCGCTGCACAGAGCAAGAACAAGAGGAGCAATGTAGTCGGGCTTAAAGGCCTGGACCATCTCCTCGGGCATAATGGTAGCAGTCATGGCAGTGCCAGCGTTGGGGGCAATAGTGTTGACATAGATGCCATACTTGTAACCCTCAAGAGCGAGCGCTCGCGAGAAACCGAGAATACCGCATTTCTATAATCATTAGACAAGCTCAAATATCAAGAGTTAAGACGCAAACTTACCGCCGCAGCATAGTTGGCCTGGCCAAAGTTGCCATAGATACCACTGGTCGAGGTAGTGTTCAGCACGCGACCATACTTTTGCTTGAGAAAGTAGGGCCAAGCAGCCTTGGTGACCTTGTAAGTGCCTCGAAGATGCACGTTCAGCACGGGGTCCCAGAGGTCGTCGTTCATGTTGGAAAAGGCCTTGTCTCGGAGAATGCCAGCGTTGTTGACGACGATATCAACACGGCCAAAGGCATCAATGGCTGCCTTGACGACAGCCTCGCCGTCCTCGGCCGAAGCCTTGACACCAGCAGCCTTACCACCGAGCTTCTTAATCTCCTCAACCACAGTGTCAGGGTTGGCAAGGTCATTGACAACAACAGCGGCACCATACTTGGCAAAAGCCAGAGCATAGATTCGTCCAATGCCAGCACCGCCACCCGTCACAAGGGCAACTCGGCCGGTAAAGTCGAGCTTCTCACCCTGCTCAGTGGGTCCCATCTTCATGGAGTCCTCGAGCAGGGTGAGGAAGTCGTTGGGGCCGGTAGGATACTGGGGGTTGGAAAAGTCAACAACCTTGTTCCAGTTCTTGATGATGGCTCCAGGTGTATAAGACTCATCCGCCTTGAGGAGCAATCCAGTAGATCGCTCCCATCGGAGCTTGGCAGCGTGTCCACCGCCAATCTCAAAGATGCCGCCCGTCTCCTGAGTGTTGTTCTTGTGCACCAGGACGGCAACCAGAGGCACCACCCACTCGGGCTTGAGGCTGGCGAGAACATCAGGAGGCATGATGGTCTCGGTCATTCGGCTGGCAGCGACGGGCGCAATGACGTTGCATAGAATGTTGTACTTGTGGCCCTCCTTGGCCAGAGTCTCGGTGAAGCCAACCATGGCCAGCTTTGCGGCAGAGTAGTTTGTCTGGCCAAAGTTTCCAAATAGACCAGCAGCCGAGGCCGTGTTGATGACACGGCCGTACTTTTGCTTGCGAAAGTAGGGCCAGGCGGCACGGGCGCACTTGTATGAGCCCTTGACGTGGACCTTCATGATCAGGTCCCAGTCATCGTCCTTGATGTTCTTGAAGCTTATGTCCCGCAGGATACCGGCATTATTGATGAGGATGTCGATCCGGCCGAACGCATTGATGGCGGTCTCGATGATGCGCTCGCCGTTCTCGACCGAGTCGTAGTTGGCGACCGCCTTGCCGCCGGCCGCCTTGATCTCGTTGACGACAACATCGGCGGCCTGTCGCTGGTTAGCAATGTGTAATGCGCTGATATCCATCTGCTTCTCACCTTTGAAGAGGTTCCCTCTCCCTTGGACGAAACGCCGAGGTCGTTGACGACAACGCTGGCACCGCGCGATCCGAAAAAGGTGGCATAGGCCTTACCAAGACCACCGCCAGCGCCCGTAACGACGACAACCTGGCCGTCGTATCTCAGCTGATCTGCCATGATGCGCTGTTTGTATGTGTTGGGGGGTATAATGAACAAGGAAACGCTCTCAAGACAAGGTAAGATGGGAAGGACAAGAACCAAAAATCGTCACGGTCGGGGTGGTAGCTCTTAACAAGCTGAGCCCGGCAACTCTGCAAGCGACCAGCTGGGAGCTGGGGTGTGCTCGTGAAGGGGAAGCCTCGGCTTCTATGGGGTACCGAGGGGGTCACTTGCGGGGATGCGCTAGGCCGCGTTTGGACTGGGGGCAGCTTCACATGCAAAGGATGGATGAGGGAAGTCGCGATGAGATGAGGTCATGTGGTAAGGTTTCATGTCACATGCATCTTTGCCAGTGAACTTCTCCAAGAGATTCAGATTTAGGAAGAGTTTAGGGTAGATCGCGAGTCATTTGAGGAATGCTGACGGTGATGGAGGAGGCGGCTGAATGCAACCTCTTGCTCTGTATGGTGAGATGAATCAATCAAGTACAATACTCTACAGAGTATCTAATTATATGCTGCACTCACGAGGGCAATTGCATACCCAATGCATAAAATCCATAGCACTTCCACTTCCACTGCGTCTGCCGTTGCCGATTCTCTTCCCGGCCGGCTACGGACGTACCCCACAATTCCCCCCCCCCGCAAAATCACATCGGGCCACAGCCTGAATGCGCCGCCCGGCATCGCCTCGTGAGCCTTCGGCTGAAACGCCCGAGAAAGCCTCTGGTCAAGCCTCCAAACCATCGCCACGTTGGTAGCCCTCTCTGTTCAGCCTCCTCCCCTCCGTCTTCGCCCAGCATGCCTCCCCACTTTGTCGACGACAAGACTCCCATCTGCCTCCCCTTCATCCTCTCCCAGCTCAAGCTACATCGTGAGGAGGCTCCTGACCGTCCCTTCGTCATTGGCCTCAATGGCATCCAGGGCGCCGGCAAGTCCACCCTCGTCAAGGCCCTGTGCCTCGCCCTCGAGGCTCAGAGCGTCCCGACCCTCGTCTGCAGCATAGACGAGTTTTACCTCACCCGCGCCGACCAGGTTGCCCTAGCCGAATCTCACCCGGACAATGCCCTCGTGCAACATCGAGGGGAACCTGGTATGTACCCTTACACAACTCCATGAACACCTCTGACAATCCCAGGAACCCACGACTTGCCTCTTGCAACAGCCTTCTTTGATGCCCTCCTCAAGGGAGAGCCTGCCAAGCTGCCCAAGTACGACAAGGCCATCTCTGCCGGCAAAGGTGATCGCCTCCCAGAGTCTGAATGGACCCCCGTCAACCAGCCCGGCCAGCCCAAGATCCAGGCAATCATCCTCGAGGGCTGGTGTGTCGGCTTCCGTCCTCTTACCCGCGAGGGCGTTGAGGCGAGGCTGAACTCGACAAACCGCACCCTCAAGCAGCACAAGCTTGAGCACCTCGTCTTCATCAACGACAAGCTGGCCGAGTACAACAGTCTCACCGACCACTTCGACGCCTTCATCCAGATCGACGCAGAGGACCTCGGCTACGTCTACGGCTGGAGGCTTGAGCAGGAGGACCACCTGCGCGAGGAGCGCGACGACCCCGAAGCGGGTATGACCTCGGAAGAGGTCGTCAAGTTTGTCGACGGCTACTACCCTGCTTATGAGCTCTACACTGATAGCATGAGAAAAGGCGTCTTCCCCGATCGACCAGGCCGTCAGTTGAGAATGGTGGTGGGCCGCGACAGAAAAGTAAAACATGTTCGCCGAATCTAAGGGGCTAATTCTTGCCAACCGACCAGACACTAATTAACCCATCCATCCATGGCACTGAACCTTTTCCAGCAACCAATCCGCAGCAGCATGTGACCGTCGTAGCAGTTGTCAGATAGACTCCTGTATCTGTAAGTGAGCTCATCCGCTCTAGGTGTCCCCCAACGCCGCTCACAAATCCCACGCTCTCGATGCCAAATCAATCCTCAACTCCCAGCATAATGCAATCATATCAGTCGTAATAACTCGTCCATGTCGACCTCCAGCGCCAGCCTATACGCCCCTGTCTTCTACCACTCGCTGACCATCCTGCTTCATCTTACACAGCTTTCGGTCGATGGCTTCCGTTCTCAGACGTACAGCTTCTTCGCGATCGGCCGCTTCCTTCTCAAATTCGCGGATGATTCTGCGTTTGTGCCTCCTCGCCTCCGTCAAACGCTGCATGAAGCCGGTGAACTCGCTGACGAACCAATCTCCCGACGCTTCCCAATCTTCGATGGACATGTTGGAAAACAGTTCACGCTGTTCCTTCTCACCGAGATGGCGAAATTGGTCAAGCTTGGCTGCTAGATTGTCGGCGTTGACTCCAATGCCCTTCTGTTCTTCTTTGGATGGGTCGAAATCAAAGGGCTGCTGCTGTAATGCGGCGAATGACATGGATCTGAGAGCTACATCGTCATACTCGGGACTTGGCCGTCGTCGCTTCTTGTCCCGGTTCGTAGAAATCGCAACAGCCGGCATTGAGCTCTCCAAGAGAACCCTTGGGACTGGCTTGAGCTTCTTAGGCTTGGGCGTCATATGCTCCTCTTCCTGAGAGAGTTCAGTTTCGTCATCGACTGGTCGACGTGCATCTTCTTTCTGGTGATGCGTCTGCCATTGTAATCCACGAATCGTGGGTGATGGGCTTCTTGTATGATCAACATCGTATGCCTCTGATCTGCCAGTATGAGACTTTCGAATTCTTATTTCACGCATTGGCAGCCTAGAATCAGGCCTGGCAGGAGACTCTGGGCGAACTCTCTCCTCTTCGCGGCGACTGTTCGGTTTCCCGCGAGCAGTAATGACCGTATCCTGGAAGCCATCCCCGATGTGATTGACAGTATGTCGTTGAGGTGGGACGACCAATTTCATCTGAAAGTTGTCCCCCACATTAAACCCGTCTGGAGGTTGCGGCAGCCGTTGAAGTCGATTGTCAGGAAGTGGACGTGACGGGTTGATCCTCTTAAGGTCCCGAGTCAACTCTGGTCCGAGCTTAACGGGTTCGGCTGGCTCATTCTGAGGCGTTGTGATGCCCGACTCCATAAAGTTGTCTCCCAACTGAGACCCAGAAAAGAGGTCTGGGCGACGATCGCTCGAGCTGCCTCGGACTCGGCCATTGACAGAAGACGACACTGAAAGTGGTGGCGAACGCGGAGGGGGTATGCTGAGAGGGTGGTTCTCGCGTGGAGGCGCAGTGTATCTTCCAGCGAGACCAGGCACTTCTCGAGGATCGCCAAAGGGCCGTCGTATCGGAACCGGGGCAAGAGTCTGCACCTGCTCGGTATTTGGAGACGTGTTTTCCGGCTGAGACTGAGATCGAATCGGTTTCGGGCCAGCGTTGGCAAACGCCAGGAGTCGGCCGCCTTTGTCCTTCAGGCTTGGTGGCATCGTGCGGGTGGGTATCGTGGTAGAAGTATTCGGCAGGGGTTGAAGCGATGGCGGCGCGCTTCCTGCTGCCCTGTGGCCCTGCGGCCTTGATGCGAGGGAGAGATTCGTTCGCGCGGATGGGTGCATGGGAAGATCTAGTGTTGGCGGGACATGAAGAGCAACTCCTGAAAGCCGACGCGAAAAGATGGCAGCAACAAGGCGCTCATCGATGTAAATGAAAAGAGCAAAAGACCATGAAATGGAGGCCTAGGCGAGGCGACGGCTCGAAAGGAGGCAGACGTTGAAGGAGTGATGTCTGAATAGGTAGGTAGGAATCGTTGACGGCTGGTGTTGAGGCACGATTCGATTCTGTACGCGCCAGGAAGGAGCAATGCGCCCGAGTCGCGACGTCAGGTGACGTTGGCGGGGAGATGCTACTCCATCCATCCATGAACCCAGCTTCACTTACAGTCACAACTCCAACATCCTTTAACTCGTCAATCTTGCGGTTACCCTCGTGAAACCAAATTTCCAATAAACTAGCAAAGCTGTTTACTTTTCACCGCGGCTGTCGCTACTGTTGATTCATCTCCCGCAACTACGAGACTGAGAGAGCTGTCAAGTGTCAGCCAAGGCTCGTTGACCAACATGAACCTCGAATCAAAGCGATTTCGGACTTTGAAAGGCGAGTGCTGAGTACTTATGTCCAATGGCGTCTCAAGTGAGGCCGATACAGTACATTGGCGTACAGGGCTTGAGTTCTCGTTCGGACGGCCCGGCCGATGCCCCAACAGTCGGCGAGATGGCTTCATCCGCCAGATCTCGCTCCTTTGGCGCCTGAATCGCACTGTCTCGGTCCCGGCGTATTCTCATCAGTAGTTACTCGAGTCTTGATACACGTGATCTATGGGTATTCCGAGCCCGACTCTCAATATCTCCCGTCGGCTTTCAACCATCTGCGTCATCTTTGGCCTATGTCGGTACGTCCGAACTTCGATGGCGTCCCAACAGAACTTCTCCCGCGGCTTCTAGAAGGCGTCTGGTTCAATTCTTTGCAAGTGGCTTCAACGAAGTCTCGCGGAGACCGGGATCACGTATGATTCTCGGATGACCTGTGTTCTGATGAGCGGAAGTTCCGCTCTCAAGAATGCTTTAAAAGACAGAAATCTGCTGCCAGACAGGTTTCTGTGCAAGTCAATCACTCAATATCATAACAAACACTTCATTATGTACAAGACGACTCTATATTCCTTCCTCTCTCTCGCCTTTGCTACCCCCTTAAGCGCTTTGCCCGAATCCCGCACTCAGATTCAACGCAGGGAGCCCTGTTCTGGCAACACTCCTTCTACTCGAGACCAGTGGTGTGACTTTGACATCCACAGCGACTATTACACAGTCGTACCAGAAACTGGCGTCACGAGAGAGTACTGGCTCGAAATCAGCGAAGTTCTCGTCGCCCTTGATGGAGTCGAGAGGCCAGCCCAGGCCATCAATGGGACGATACCAGGTACGTTTTCTTTCCTCTTTCCTACCGAGGAATGTAGTCACTCGAAAAAGTGAACCAAATGCTAACACTCACGCAGGGCCAACACTATTCGCCGACTGGGGCGACGACGTGATTGTCCACATGAAGAGCAACCTCGAAACCTCCACCAACGGCTCATCCTTTCACTTCCACGGCACTCACCAAAACTACACCAACCCCCAAGATGGAGTCGTGGCCATCACCCAGTGTCCCGTTGCCCCCGGCTCGTCCATAACATACAAGTGGCGAGCCACCCAGTACGGCACCTCGTGGTATCACTCACACTTTGGCCTCCAGACGTACGACGGCGTCTATGGTGGCTTGATCATCCGTGGTCCTGCCAGCGCAAACTACGATGAGGATATGGGAACCATTATGATCAGCGACTGGTCGCATCGGACCGTCAACCAGCTGCTCCCCGAAGTTGCCCGTAAAGGTCCTGCGATCATGGACAATGTCCTGATCAATGGCACCAATGTGCACGGAAGGGATGGCCAAAAGAACCAGACTGGACAGCGGTTTTCCATGAACTTTGAAAAGGGCAAGACATATCGCCTGCGTCTCGTCAACGTCGGCATCGACACCCTTTACAAGTTCTCCATCGATCACCACACCCTCAAGGTTATTGCTATCGACTTTGTTGCCATCGAACCATACGAAACCGACCACGTTAGCCTGGCTATCGGTACGCTCCCCAGCCCCCTTAACAGTCGCAAATTCTAACCCCCGCAGGTGAACGTATGGATATTCTCGTCACTGCCGATCAGGCCTCAAAAGCTTCCTCATTCTGGCTCCGTGCCGCCCCTCAGAAAGACTGCAGCAAAATCGCCGATCCAGACAACGTTCTAGGCATTGTCCGCTACGGCTCAAGCAACTCTACGCCCACGACCAAGGGCCCCCAATTCGAGGACCACTGCGAAGACGAGCCCTATGAAAGCCTCGTCCCCGTCGTCCCGCGAGACGTCGGCCCTCCCGACCACGAATTCAAGCAAAACGCCAACCGCACATTCAATGAGGATGGCATCATCAAATGGACCCTCAACAGCACCACCATGGTCGCCGAATGGGACCATCCATCCCTCCTCAAGCTTCGCACAAATACCTCCTTCGCCCCCTCCAATGCCGTCATCCGCATCCCCAAGGCCAACGCCTGGGTATACCTCGCTATCGAGACAAACCTTGACATCTCCCACCCCATTCATCTCCACGGCTACGACTTTCAGATTCTTGCTCAGGGCCCCGGTCCCTACGGCCCCAATGTCACTCTCAACACCAAAAACCCTCCCCGCCGTGATACCGCACTTCTCCCCGCTTCGGGACATCTCGTGCTCGCCTTCCTGACAGATAACCCTGGTGTCTGGCTGATGCACTGCCATATTGGATGGCACGCTGCCGAGGGCTTCTCGCTGCAGTTCATAGTCCGCGAGGACGAGATCCCAGGCCTCATATCGGAGCAACATGTCAAGGATATTCACCAGGGCTGCAAGGCATGGAAGGAGTTCACTCACGACATGGAGGTGGAACAAGATGATTCGGGCATCTGATGGGTTTATTTACCTTGACCCGCGCGTGCACTTGCAATAGACGTACATAGACATAGACATAGACATAGATACTGAACGGTGTTGAAAAAGCACCGAGAAATGACATACATCACAGCTTTTGACTTCAATTCAGTCGCTGGGTTTGTGGCTCGCCGGCCTGTCTAAATATCTTGCCTAGTCCCTTTACCAGTACCGTTTTCCGTTCCGCTCTGCCTGACTCCTTATTCCGTGTCCTCAAATCAATCAGCAATCTCATAGCTAGTAGGGGTATCTAGGCATGTTTGACGGAAAAAATACATGAATCATCATCGTGTCCATCGCCACCTCTCTCAACGCCAGATGTGCGGTAAAATCATCAGGCTGATTCTCAGTCAGCAATTTCATCTTCTAGTAGAAAGTCCAGGAAGGACGAGCCTGGGTGAGATTCTCCGCAGCAAGGACAAATGCCTTCCTCGTCACTGTCCCAGTCGAGATCACTGATCTCGTATCCGCTAAATCGAGAAAACTGAATCCACTCTCGACCATCGACATCGCGGAACGTGGGAACGCGCTTCCAGATGACCGTCTCCTCATCACGGTTGGAAGATGGGTGTCCTTCTTCCTTTGGGGCGGGCGGAAGGGCTCCGAGTCTTGCGTGGCTGTGAGAGTGGTCGTGCACAGTGTCGGAGTCGTTGTCGCTGTCGTGGTCGTCATCGGAACTCTCCTTAGCCTTCCAAGCCCGGATGACCCTGGCGCACCATCTCTTACCCGAAAGAGGCTGCAGGTAGCGGGAATGGGCAATGTATGCAGCTGGTCCGTCAAGATAAAGGCCTTCATCCTTGAGCATACCGCTCATCTCAGCAGAAGCCTTCATACCGGCATCATCGAAAGGCATTCCCGTAAGCTGGAGCTCATTCAGAGTGCAGCCAAGCTCATGAGAGCAAATGTCGTGCAGCTCGGATCCGGAGAACGGAAGCAGGGTGTCGGAAAAGTTCACCAGGTCAACCCGCAGAGACGTGAGGGATGGCAGCAGTCTGGGTCGCGGCTGCTTCTTGTTCCGGTAACTCGGATCGAACGGAGCACGAAGACCCTCGAGAAAATCGACAATCTGATTCCAGGTGTAGCACCGGAACCCGCCGCGGATGAGAGGAGACTCTGTGGGACGCAGTTGAACCTTCAACAGCTGGTCCTTTTTCAGATCCTGGTGGTAGCAGCTGTCGAGCTTATGACGGCGACCTCGCTGATCGTCGTAGTACTTGGCGATGATGCGAAAGTTGACATGGGTGATGCCTTGACGGAACTTGGAGGGAAGATCGGCAAAAGCGCGGACGGCCTGATGGGTGGTAAAGGTGAACTGATTCGAGTCCCAGAGATATCGGGTGCCCTCGACATGGAGGGCCTTGCATGTGGCAAGAAAGTGAATGGCGATATGGTTACCGCGCGCCTTCTCCTTGTCGGACAGATTCTCGGGCGTGAGGGGGGACAGAGGATCAATGATAGGGTAGGGTGACTGCATGGCGAACTTGAGGATGCGCAGGAGAACCTCCATGGGCAGATAAGGACGGCCGAGCTCTTGGGCGGTCATGGAAGATCGGGTCTTGCGCTTCAGCGGGTTGAGCTGCTGCATGTGGCTCAAGGCGACGGGAGACCAGGAAATGCCATTCTCACGGAGGATGCGCTTGAGCCGCAGATTCTCCTCAGTCAGAGACTTGTTCGCACGTCGGAGAGGATGGTGAAAGGCAGCCTTTGCCTGATCCTCCCGGTCCCTGCACTCCCAGGGAAAGACGGTCTAGGAAATGTCAGTCACTGGGACGAAACAGAAGAAAGGTTACTCACCGGTGCAGCGCCCGACATGCTTGTGCCCGAACTGAAACAGTCGATCAAGGTAGAGTCTCGCAGATGATGCCAGGCGGTCGGCTTTGGACACAGCTCAGTAGCAGATGAGGGAGAACAGAGGCTGATGTCCGTGGCCTCAAAATAAAAGAAAAAGGGTGCGATGCGTCACTTTGATCGGGAAACCGGGACCACGGAGGCACAAGAGGGGTGATGGTAAAAGGTGGTGAGGTTGCCGATGAAGGAAGCCTCGAGACTATGGAGAGAAGAAGTAAATGAAAGGAGATCAGGGTTTTACATCGGATGAGGCGCGCCGAGAGTACAAATAGGCCGCGCTCCTATTGCGCCGACAGTGAATCGAAGTTTGCAGTCTCGCAGTGCTGTGATGGGGTCTAAAGCGCTCAGATTGTCTTGGGGGCGGCAGTGACAGTGACAGTGACAGTGAGAGTGACAGTGCGAGCGTGGAGTGGAAGGCACGATGAGCCGGGATTGCCGTGAGTTACAAACCCCGATTTGGCGAGCGTAGGCGACGGGCAGCGGCAGCAGCAGCCGCAAAGGCACAATTGATGGGCGACGCCCGCGGATGCGACTGGGGGGGTCGCTGTTTTTGGCAATCGACGACTGGCAAAGGGTTTCCCTGAGATGAAGGTGAGGATAAGACAGGACAGGACAGGACAGGACAGGGGGGTGATGAGCGTTAGATAGACGTCGCACGGGGTTTGTAGTTATGAGAAACTTGGTCCTGCTCGCTCAGTGTGGTGGAGCTTGCCAAAAGTCTGCTGCCCTCTCCTTATTCTCGTGTGACGTGATGAGCTCAGCGGGAGGAAGGGGAGACTGACTGAGGTGAGGTGCCCGTGGGAGACAAAAAGGAAGAAAGAGGAAAGGGCGGAGTGCGGGAAGCGGCGGTTATCCTTTGCACCTGCCTCTGCAACTTTTCATGTCGTCAGAGCGAGGCATACCTATGCGATCGAGATTTGCCCGCCTATGAAATCAGGTCGTTGACGGAGATAACAACATGTAATAAAGCACTAGGGGAGAAAGCTTCGGGCTGCCTTTGTCCATGTTTGCTTGGATACTCATAGTGATCTTCATCATCATGCTGACGGGTGCTATTTTGCTGGGGTGCTTGCTCACTAGAACGATACTTTGTCGAATGCCGTTTGAACCACAACAAAGGACAATCCTCTGTATAATCGCGTCTTTGTCTTACACTGGCCAACCGTCTTCATGCCAAGCCTGCAAATGTCACTACGACAAAGGGATAGTCTGTTTCCAGGGCAAACCAGCATCCTTGCAAGATTACACAGAAGTGAAACTCACTATCGCTTCGTTGGAGTTGCAACATGCGGTCATGTGACCAGCCGGGGAAACCGTCCGGGTTCTCTGAACCACGATGACTTCTAAACGTCGATCAATCTGCAACAGCGCGATCCCTTTGACAGGGCTCGCCAGCTCTTGGAGTGACACTACATGGCCCCCCTCGTTTATTTAAAGAGACATGCTGCACTCTACCCCGTTCCGGCGGGTCCCCGCTATTCCCGATATCCTCAACCAGGGTGATTGAGTCGTCAGGAAGTCTTGAGCTTGCGGCCACTTACATGGCTTCCCGAGTGAATCACAATGAGCTTGTCTGGAAGCCGGCATCGCGGGATTCGTACGGCTAGCTGCTTGCGAAAGCGACTATAGCTCCGCAAGCGGAATTGTTCGAGTCTTGTCAGGTCACAAATATATGCAACATTGTTTGAACAGCCAGCATTATTCACTCCAGCTTATCCTCATGTTTTATGAAATCCAATACCCTACACAAAAGCATCGGAGTAGCCCACACGCCATTCGGCATCTCCAAAAACATCAACGCCCTTGGAAACCAATTATTCGACCGTGACGTCACCACTCAACCCGCCTCCTTCCACGACCTCAAACCCCCCACTGCAAGTGAACATCGATGATGAAATACCGACGATTGTGTCTCGATGGCTTGCTCGATACGTAATCAGGCAGCTCGGGCTTGGAGTATAAAGTGTTGTATGCAAGCCTCGAGCTCTGCACCTAAGCTTTAATCTCATCCTTAAAACAACCAAAACAACTACCCCAGCACAACATCACCAACCCAATCAACATGTCCTTTTCCAACACTTCCACAGGCGACGCTCCCGCCGACCCCTACAAGAAGGCCAACCTCGAGGACCTTCCTCTCCAAACCAAGATTGAGGACTTGGCCGAGTTCATTAACAATTGCAAGTTTGGCATGATGACCACCCGCGGTTCTGCGTCTGGCAATCTTGTCTCTCGGTGCATGGCGCTGGCTGCCACGGTTCGTCGCTCTCCCTGCACCCACTCGTGCCCATGCTGACCTCTCTTTAGGAAACTGGAGGCATTGACTTGCTCTTCCACACCAACACCGAGTCTGGCAAGACTGACGACCTCGCCGCCGACCCTCATGTCAACATCTCCTTCGTCAACCCTTCTGGAGAGTGGGCTTCTATCGCCGGAACTGCCACCGTTGACACCGACCGCAGCTTGGTGTCCAAGCACTACACTCCCACCTTGAAGGCCTGGCTCGGCGACCTCGGTGATGGCGTGCACGACGGTTCTGAGAATGATCCTCGAATTGGTGTCATCCGCGTCAAGACTGTCTCGTCGACATACTCGCTGGTGGCTAAGAACATCTTCAGCCGCGCTGCCGAAGTCGCTTCGAGCGTTGTCACCGGCAAGCCTGCTGCACCCAATAGCCTGAGAGAGATTACGGAGGGAGACGTGCGATCGTGGCGCGCTTCGCGAGAGTAATGGTCTGGAATGCAAATCTCGCTTGTACGATATGACTTTTTTTAATCAAAGGCGGCACGAATTCATGACACTGTTAGCACCCGTTTAATCCTACTGCTTGCCATACTCTGCCTTCCATAGGCTGGTCCACTTCTCCTTGTCAACGGCAAACTGTCGAACATAATCGTGCTCAAGCTCATGAGTCCTTCGGCCGAGGAGCACGAGACTGTGAAGAGGGGGGCCAAGCTCCTCATCAGCGGAGCAGAGCTCCTCCAGCGTGCCGGCAACAAACTTCTCAGTTGCGCCTCCTACGCGAGCGGCTCCGATGGCCAAGCTATCTTTGGTGTAGACGTTTTCCTTGCGCTCATCCTCAATCTCCAGCATCTGCTGTGCGCACTGGCCCACGGTCATGTACCGAGGGGGCTCAAAGATCTTACGGCCTCGAGCGAGATTCTCCAGGCTCTGCTCCTTGACCTTGATGTCCACCAATACCAAAGTGTGCAGGCCAATCTCTCGGTTCTCCTTTATCCGATCGTAGAACGAGGCGGGCTTCCATGAGTCTGTAAAGAACACCATGGAGACGGTCTGGCCAAAGTTGTAGAGCTGGAGGCCGCAGGCGCCGATGCCGGACATGATGGAGGCGTTGGGGACGGTTCGGACGGGGATCTCGAGTTCTCGGGCACGCAAAACGAGGTCGGTATGTGTTGTTGCGCTGGGGAATGTTAGTAAATATTGGGGAGTCAGGCTTCTTCAACATACCCGAATGGATCTCCTACAACAAGGAACGCTACGTCCTCGTTTTGCGCATTTCGTAAAATTTCATCGCTGTTTGATTCGACCATTTCACGGTCGGCAACAGTAATCGATCGTCCATAGTAGGATTCCTACTACATGTCAGCGTTAGCTACTCGTGTAAAGGGTCAACTGTTGATCGCGTACCAAGACCGATTGGTCCACGAGCAGGATGCTGGTGTACGCTTCAAGGTAGACCCTTGAGGCCTTCTTGACCACCTCAAGACCCTTGACAGTGATATCAGTCTCGTCAGAGAGACCGAGGCCTACGAGGTACAACATGGTGATTCTTTCGTGTATCGTCGTCGGGTCAAAAAGTGAAAAATCGTCAGGCCGTCTCCAGTTGAAAGATGCCCCGCGGCGGGGTACTTTTAGCGCCTCACGCCTGTGACGCCATGACAAGTACCTACACCCCTGCCGCGGCTCATTGAACTTGTCGCATCCATGATCCAAATCTCAACTTTTTCGCGTCTCGCCAATTCTCAACCGCGCATCCTCCACGGCAATCTCCCACAATGTCCGATTCCAAGAAGGGAGGCGCATACAGCGGCGCGCCATCGGGCGACACCGACTTTCGAAAGACCTGGGACCTTGACGAATACGCCGCGAAGGCCAAAGAACGCGAGGCCAAGGAGAAGGAAGAGTCCAAGGCCCGCTACGAAGCCAAGCTCGCGGGCAAGAAATACTACAAACCCCTGACGGGCGACGAGACCTACACTTCGGCAAGGAGAAATGTCATCGATCTCACGCAGCAAGTTGGCAAGACGCAGCTCGTTCCGGCGGGAGCGGGCGTCGGGAAGCGCGGTCGCGGCGCTGGTTTCTACTGCGAGGCCTGCGATCTCACGTTCAAGGACAACAAGCAATTCGTGGAGCATCTCAACACGCCGCAGCATTTGATCAACACGGGCCAGACGTCAGAAGTGAAGCGTGCAACGGCCGAGGAGGTGCACCAGCGAATCGAGCACTACATCCGGCGGCGGGAAGAGCTGGAAAAGGAGAAGCAGACGAGTCTACACGAGCGACTGCAGCTGCGGGAAGAGGAGGCCGAAAAGGAGGCCGAGGAGCGACGCCAGAAGAGAAAAGAAGAGAACGAGAAGAAGAGGGTAAAACGGGAAGAGGAAGCCAAGGTTAAGTTGGAATATGGAGAGGATGTTCGAATCGAGGGCGAGCATGATGAGGACGACATGATGGCACAGATGGGGTTTACCGGATTTGGGACGTCAAAGAAGTGATGGATATTTGGATAACATGATGATACCCCGTGTTTGACAGCTCTGTACAATGGGTTTGTACTAATAACGAGCGCTGGATTGGCATGATGAGGTTGATTGCCGCAAAAGGTCGGTGAGGGCTGACGGTTGATGATGCAGGGGGATGCAGTGTGCCACCCCCTTTGAATGCACAGAAGATGAAGGGTTTCTGGATAACGCCGTGGCCCAATAATGTTGGCTGGAGAAGTCATAACAAGATGTCAGATTGTTCTACTCATGCATGCCTTGTACCTGGCAAGCTCGGCATTCATGTTGGAAAGCACTATCCCTGAAACAGTCCGAGGTATTCATTCTCGTGGATGAGCTGATGAAAGATTCCATTGCATCATTACAAGTCGTAAACATTTGTCCTAACCGGCAATGCATACTTTGCAAACAGCCTAGGTCATGAATTGCCTCTAAATGGCCTCCATGATCAAGCATTCACTCTTTCATCCTCAATGGCACGTTAGTTACCTAGCGGGGTGGTCCACGAGAGCGAGCCCCGCCTCGAATGCGGCTTCCCGTCCCCCACCATCCGGGACGGTCCTGGCTCGCACCTCGACCTACCTTCTGCCACCATCAGAAGATCCCAGCATCCCATTCCCACCGCTGCGGTCCCTGTGGACCTTGCATATAATAAGCAACTGCAGACCCAGTGAGGTTTTCCCTTTTACCTCTCTCTTTCTCCGTCTCATCTTACGCGCAACATCAACTTCAGCCGCATTATTCTTTGCCTTCTACAAACCACCACGCAATATCCATCACCATGGCGAGCTCTGCCCCCGCCGCTGCCCTCTTGAAGCGCCAGCTCAAGGAGATGCAGACCGGCAAAGACATCCCCGGCATCTCGTGCGGCCTCGTCAACGACAACAACATCTTTGAGTGGGAGGTCATGCTCATGATCAACGATGACTGCAAATACTACGGCGGTACGGATGAATCCCTTGTCCTGGCTGCCGGTGACTGAAACATGATGCTGACCTTGACTACCAGGAGGCAACTTTCGTGCCCGCCTCGTATTCCCTGAAAACTACCCGCACATGCCACCCTCGCTCACCTTCCAAGACCCGATCCCCTTCCACCCCAACATCTACGACAACGGCAAGCTCTGCATCTCCATCCTGCATCCTCCCGAGGAGGACGAGTACGGCTACGAGGACGCCTCAGAACGCTGGACCCCCGTCCAGAACCCCGAGACCATCCTGCTCAGCACCATCAGCCTGTTTCACAGCCCCAATGACGAGAGTCCCGCCAACGTCGAGGCCGCCCGCATGCTCCGCGAGGAGCGTGAGGGCAAGCACAAGGACTTTCGGAAACGGTGCAGAAAGTGTGTGCGGGAAAGTCTAGGAGAAGACTAGCTAAGAGCATAAAAAAACACCTCTGAGACAAGGCGGTCGGTTTCTGGATTGGCGTTTGGTTGTTGGAAAGGATGTGAGGCTGGCGCCGACGAGTTATGAGCATTCGCTTGGCGTCGTGGGACTTTTTTTTCTCTTGGTGACTTGCTCCAGCATGACCATGAAGCGGCATCTTTCATTTTGTATTTGTTGGAAGTATACGAGTTATTGTGGAATTGGTAGCGAATGCGACTATGTGCTCTTCTCCTCGTCTACCAGTCCAATGACTTTTCCGACTACTCGATCCCACTCTTCGTCCCATCGTAGCGTCCCCTCATTGACTGCACCCTGCTTCAATCGAGCCAACTCTTCTTGCCCAGAGAAGCCCAGGAGCCTTTGGAGAATATCGGTCAATTCGGATGAGGTCTCAAAGCCACAGCCGTTCTGTCCCTCTTTGACGAGCTCGCTGAAACTCTCAAACGCCGAGTATGCTGCAACGGGGAGGCCAGCACCAAACATGTCCACCACCTTCATGGGGAGATCTACTCCAGAGCTGGACTTGTGCAGCGAGATGCCGAGGTCAGCACAGGCAAGCAACGAGGCGTAATCTCGAGTAGACAACCAGGCGGTCGCAACTCGAATGCCAGGCAACTTGCCCTCCTCCTGGAGCGTCTTTATGCGCTCAAGGTAGTGCTCCTTCTGCGGTCCCTTTCCAGTAATGATGGCCAAGATAGGAGAATACTCGGAAAAGTCGTTGGCATACGACACGAGGGCATCAAGTAGCAGGCCGAAATCTTCGTCTGGTGTCCACGAAGTGCTGCTGACGATGAGGCGCACCGCACCACTCATGATATCCTTGGCCAGAGCCTTGGTCTCTGCGAGTCTAGAAAGGAATGCCTGCCGCTCTGCTGGTGACAAGATGGGCTGGAATACCTGGGCTGGTCGGTCATGTAGAGTGTAGACAGGGCGCTTCACACTAAATGGCTTCACCTTGAGTTGACGAGCCATGGCATCGGTGACGGCAAGATTGACATCGCCGAGATAACGTCCAAATCCAGTCTCATACCATCGGTATAAAGGCACGAGGGGCTTATACCAACGGTTCTGAGCCAGAATAGTGTAGCCGTAATTGTGCCAGTCCACGACAAGCTTGCTGCCTCGAACGAGAGAGACTAAGAGTGCCACATGAAACGTGGGGATAGATGGAGGATTCTTTAATTGTCACTAGCATTCACAATGTGGAATCGGTGATGCCAACTCACCTGGATAATGATCCATTTGGCTGGAGGTGCATCATACATGAGAGTACGGAACAGGCCCCAGAACTGCCACAGGACCTTGATGGGAAGGTTGAGGAAGAAGGGCAGAGTTCCCCATCGAATCACTTCAGGCTGTGGAGGGAGGGGGTACATGGTAACTCGAGGGTTGCCAATGAGATCGGGGTGTCTCGCCGTCTCTGCTTAATATTAGCCTTGAACATAACCATATGCGGATAAGTATGACCTTTGTAACCGACAATGTCGACATTTCGTCCATGCTTGGCAACGCTCAGTGCGTGATACTGCATGCGAGGACTACGGCCGACATCGCCAACGACGAGGATTTGGATGTGTTCATCTTCAGGATTCTCGGCAGGGCGATAGCGGGTCGGGATAAGTTGGGCAAGCCCGCGCAAGAGCAATACTAGGACAATACAGCTGATGCTGCCGGCGATGACGGAAACAACGAATGCGGCTGACATGTTGCGGAGAAGGTAGTTGTCAATCAGGGCATGGCGCCGAGGCTATCGAATGCGTCTCAAGGCTGGTGATGATGGCGGTGTTGTTGTTGGTTGCTTGGTGGTCAAGGCAATGTGTCCCCTGCAGCGGGGGTTCCACACGCGCCGCCGTGGCCGCGCGGGCACACTTGGACCGCCAGTGGCACTCGGAAGAAACGAAACAATCTCGATCTCAGAGGAGTGAAACCCGGAAGATGATCAAACGCAACACAAGATAAGGTATACGCGAGTTGAATTAGATTAAGATTTGAGTCTGGGCAGGCACAGAGCGTACCTGGATTGGCCGTGATCTTGAGGTTTAAGAGAGATTTGTTAGTTGGTAGCCTTTCTTGCCCATTCCACGCCAAAACCTAAGGTTGAGAATTGCCTTTGATCGACCTCCTCACACCATCCTATCAACTGTGGAAAACTGGATAGAATTTCGCTACAGAAACCTGCCAAGCCTTTTATACCAGGAACGTCACGGATTACGTCGTCATACGAAGCAGAGAGATTATCGCAGCGCAGCGCGCAGCTCAGGGGTCGAGATCCACGGGGGAGTCTGAGGTGCAAGTGCAACGCTGCTGCGGGGTGTGACGGCGGACCAACTGCGACCTCAAACCGCGCTAAAGCACCAAGGGCACTAACGTTTAGCGGACCTCCAGGCCGCATGCAGGGGGCGGACCAGCATTTCGCAGCGCTCCGGCCAGTAGCAGGCCGGCGTTCGCCAGCGAACCCTGGCTGTGGCGGCCATCCGTTATCACCTAAAGAAACAGGAAGGAGCTGCTGAATGAGGAGGGATCCGAGCACGGCAGGAACGAACCAGATAACTGATTGTCCTCGAACCAGGTCAGGGCTGCTCTCTTGCATCTCAACCCTCCAACCACATCCATGATTCCGTGTCTCTGAACATCCGATCTGGGCAATTTCAGAGGCTCGTCTTGGCCCTCGCCAAACTCTTGTGCCGCCCATCCTCGTCGATCGTTTCTCGTTCGGGTTGGCTCTCGCAGCTCCACGTGCTGCGCTCTGTCGGCCATCATCTCCTATCTCTAGCCCGCCACGACCACGGCTCTTTCACGCCTCCCGCGCCCGCTTCTAAAGGAAAGGTGACGTCCCACAACATCCTCACCTTCTTCACCAACGCATACGGCATAGCAGATTGCGTCTTGCGGATTCCCTCTGGCGACTCATTCCGGCTGATGACGTTGCGATTGGCTCTCGGGAGGATCCAACTCTCCTTCTCTCTTCGCGATCCCTGCGCCGAGAATCCGACCGACACTTGATATCGAGGCCTCGACTCGAAGCCCAAACTTGACTTTTGCATCCCACTCGTTGCTGCTGTCAAGATGGCGTCTTCATACGCTCTGCCGACTTCTTCCCTGCCGCACGCGCACCAGGGCCATATGCACTCCCACGCGCGCTCCAACTCCCAGTCGTCGCTCAGCGCGCTCAGGACCACCATTTCCAATGGGAGCCTCCCATCGGTTCCCGACGACGAGGCATATGCTCACGACCACGAAATTCATGATAATGGTGGTGGAAATTTCAATGGTCACTCGCACAGCCATAGTGTCCACAAGCATGGGCACACTCGTTCGCGCATGTCCAACACGAGCGCCATGCTCTCCCGGGAGAAGGTCCCTCCGCCAGCGCTGAACACAATGGATGGTTGGACACAAGAGAGGACACCTGGAGGCAAGAGCGTCATAACCCCAGGCCCTGAGACAGCCAACATGCCCTACTCTCCTCCCGACTATCCTCACGACCATCACGACCATGACCACGACCATCACGACCACGACCATACTCATTCACACGATCACACTCATTCACACGACCACCACCATGGACACGATCATGACCACGCTCATTCTCACGATCCCGAAAAAGCTGCCAAGAGATCACTGTTCACCAGGATGCTGCTTCCATATACGGCACGGTTTCCCATTCTCCACGCGATCCTGATTGAGAAGGATTCAAGGCGCATCTTTTATTTCATGGCGTACGCCTTTCCCAATTCCCCATGTTGGAATGCCCGCTAATGCCAAATCAGGCTCAACTTTTCATTCATGGCTGTCCAGGCGTTTTACGGATACGTCACCGACTCCCTGGGCCTCCTCAGCGACAGCATCCACATGTTCTTTGATTGTGTGGCGCTGATGGTGGGATTGTTGGCTGCCGTGTTGAGCAAATGGCCCCGAAGCCAGCGATTCCCGTACGGATTCGGCAAGATTGAGACTTTGAGTGGGTTTGCCAACGGCATTCTCCTGATGTAGGGAACTTTCGACAGCTCTAATGCAGGTACGGTGCTAACTTGAGGATTCAGGTTGCTCAGCTTGGAGATTGCCTTTGAGGCGTTCGAACGACTGTTGGAGGGCACTGAGACGAAGCGACTGGGCGAACTTTTTGTTGTCAGCACTCTCGGCCTCATAGTGAACCTAGTGGGAATGATGGCATTCGGCCACCATCACCATGGTGGGCATGACCATGGACACGATCACGGACATTCGCATGGGGATGACCACGGTCACTCCCATGGCGGGCACGACTGCCACGGCCACAGTCATGGGCATGACAATGAGAACATGCACGGCATTTACTTGCATATTCTTGCAGATACCTTGGGTAGTGTCTCGGTCATCGTATCGACGGTATTGACGAGCTTCTGGGGTTGGGCCGGATGGGATCCGCTGGCGTCGTGCCTGATCGCTATTCTCATCTTCCTCTCATCCAAGCCTCTCGTCTACTCGTCAGCGAAGCGACTGTTGCTGAGCATACCTGAGGACACGGAATATAATTTGCGAAATAGCCTCGGCGGTATCCTCCAGCAGCGAGGGGTGGTGGGCTACTCGTCACCCAAGTTTTGGCGTGACGACCACAGTGCTAGTGCGTCGGGAGGAAAGCTGCTCGGAATCGTGCATGTGGTGGCAGCGCGAGGAGCGGCGATGGAAGACGTCCGAGATCGGGTGCGCGAGTACCTGTTGAAGGAGGGAATTGATGTAGTTGTACAGGTGGAACGAGAGGGAGACAACACTTGCTGGTGTAGCAGGAGAGGTGTCGCTGCGCCGGTAGCGACACCAACGGCGTTGACAGCGACGAAAGGGCTTTAGGATTTGGAGTTGTTGGTCAAGTCTGACAAGAAGTTCATGCGGGGATGATAGAGGAGACGATAGAGACGGTGGTCACGGCGCAGAAGAGGAGAGGCATGATTCCACGGGGTGTATAACTAGGGTTGAACGAAGAAGGACCGGCCGTTATTTAGGATACACTGTAGAGGTCAATTTGGGGAAGCAGATGTCAGATTTGGATCGAGGGTTAAGGGTGGCTACGCGGTATAGCTAGTATATCTTGGGCAAATCTGGCCAACAAGGTTATGGGATGGATGCACGGAGGATCACATGTACATGATTGCGCTGATTTCGTATTACTCAGACACGGTGGAGGCAGATTTGGAGGACAGTGGGTATCTACGGTAGAAATAGAGAGGATGACAAGGTCTTTGAGTGATTACTTTGTTCTCTATGGATTCCGTGAGCGAGTCGTGATGGTTTTGCATGTGATCGTGAGGTGAGGTGAGGTGAGATGACATGACATGAAAGATATTCTGTGGGGCATTTCTCTAAGAGAATCTCCAAAAGGTGGTCAGAGACATGCTAGTCGGTGTCAGTTTCGGAGATAAAAGAGCCGCAAACGAAGACATGACGACAGGCGTTGGGATCATGGCCAGCAGGATCTGGCTTGGATCTCGCGCCTGGTGCACATGCAGGTGCCTTGGCGGTTGACTCGTGGCTGGTTCGATAATGGGCTTTTCTATGAAGCTACTTGCATGTGAAGGAGCACAGGAGAAGAAGAAGCAGCAGCAAAGCAGTTCTGCTTTGACCTAGGTAACTTGACAATACCCTCACTCTGTCGGTCATGTTGAATTCCCCAGCCCCGGCATCCACAAGAAACCAATTCCGTCTGCCCGGCCGCCGCAGCCGTCTCCAGAAAAGATCCCACGAGGCCTGGGATAGCCAAGCCAAGCCGCAAAGAGGCAAGACAGCAAGCAGCTTGCAGCGAGGGAGCAGCCACACAGGGCGCCGGCATTTGGCGCTTACGGGGGGGGGGGGGGGGGG
>JABFEX010000774.1:0-22224 GCA_013623515.1 Fusarium illudens | reverse complement strand
CTCCCGGGGTCCTCCCCCGTACTCGGCCCTCCCTGGTTGACGTACGTCCCTCGGTCGGCGTCGTCTGTCTGTCTGTCTTGTTGCGTTGCGTTGCGGCCCAGGCCAGAGAGGGCATGGATAGGCGGACGGGATGGGAAAGGGAGCCAAACAGACCACTCTTGTCGCTGGCGGTGACATGAAAGCTTCAGGTCAGCGAGAATTGGCAAGTGCGCCATGGTTCGGGCCTGCAATCCGCGCCCAGGCTGTTCTGGTCCCTGCACCACTGCACAGGCAAAAGTCGTGCCTAACTCGGGGACTGCAACCATGCGCAATCCATGGCAGGTACGCTAGGCTGTCTCGGTAGGAGCTACTTTGCTTCCGTACCTTACCCAGAGCCTGGATGGAAGGAGCACTCCCTTGGGGGTGTGAATGCTTGATTGAGAGTGCGTGGGTGTGGCTGAAAACCCCACCAACCTACCTTGGCAACCATATTTACTTGCGCCGGTAGGTTTGCGCTCATCTTTTTCCTCCGCCGCCGCCATCGCAATTGTGCATCGCTCCTACTTGCTCCGAAACTCTCGGAGACGTTGGTCCTCTCCTCCTGCCGTCTTCCCTTTCTCCCGCCAATCTCGCCTCCATAAGGCAGGTACAATGCAGATAGATAGATAGATAGATAGGCAGGCGGGCAGGCGGGCAGGCAGTCGTGGAAGGTACGGTCCTGTAAGCACAGCAGCTGTAGCCGCATCCCGGAGTCGTATCACTTCTCATCCGGACCATCCCTTCTAAAGTAATGATCCTGGCATCCAACATCGCTCCAGTATCTGGCCCTCCCCAAGGGTTCTGGCCATTCAATTCATGATCCGTTTCTCATTAGCCAACGTCCATTATCCCAGCTAATATCAAGATCCCCGTCCATCGGCTGGCAACTGGCTCCTAGCCCCTTCTCCACCCTGGCTCGCACTCCACGCTTGCCGCTGCCGCGCTCCTGCTCGCGTGGTGGGGGTATGCACATCTTATCGCCGCCTCTTGGGTTCAGTGAAATCATCGTCATCAATCATCGATACTGATACCTACCTCTTCAGCCGCCTACCTCTGGCGCTCGGATGAGCTGGGCTGACGTTCCCCTTCTGGGGAAAGAGACGTTGTCTCCTCAGCTAACAAACACCCCACACTACTCCAGATCATCACGACATCCCGCGTTCGAGGCTCCCAGTAGCGAGTGAATCTCAGCGCGCCCCCTGGTCGTCTTCCCCGAGTGCATCGACCATCCATCTGCCCAAGAAACGGCGTTGTCGAGGGCCTGCAGGCATCTACCTCATACAACCTCATCTCCTGCCGCCACAACAGCCGCCCAAGACACGCCAGCCTCCCATCAAGACCGAACAAGAACTCAGCATGGATGGGGCTGAGTCCCAGGGATCGAACCCGACAGGGCCCCAAATCAACAATCCATTACCAATTCTCAACCCAAACTTTGACTTGACGACCCAGAAAGGAAATAAAATATCGGTGCTACCGAATCAGAGGCCACACAGCACGCGGGAATCCCGTCTGCGTCTGCATCTGCCACCCTGGTCCCCCGGCTCCCATGCGAACCTGCAGTAACTGCTGTCGGGCGGGCCCCTGACGCGCCGCTGGGGAAGCCGCCTTCTTTGGGACCTACCGAGTGAGGTCTCCATGTCTCCATGCACGGATACTGCGTATCGAATCATGCCCGGCCTCGGCCAGATTCCACCGACGTCGTTAGTATTACGATGCCTCACCTTAGCCTGCCAAGCTCGGCGACCGCCTCCATCTTCCCGCAGACAGTGAAAGCCCCGGGCATCCCAAGCCTCACGGCCCTAGCTCCGTGGCCCCATTGACGCGCATTCTGGGCACTCCTCCCCAGACCCTTTGACTAGATACTATCAGAGCCCGCTGATTGGCCGCCTTGCCAACTTGTTTGAAGAATCAATTGCCATCAAGCTTAACCGCCAGCCAATGACAGCTGCCTTTGGCGCTCTCTTTGACCTATAACGGAAAAGACAACTATCAAAGACCTCAAAACTCGATACGGCGAGGCAGGCCACCAGATGCTACCGAAGGCTTCCCAAACAACGGATTGGTCCGTTTCGATTCATGCCTGGGCACAACCCGACGCCGCGACCGGCCTTTTTTCGCCTCTGCTCGGCGGGGTGCCAGGATGAAATGAATCCGGGGGAGAAACCAAGACCCTGTTCCTGCTGGCTCTCCGACTCTGATCCTGACGCTTGCGACGCTCTCTTGACCGTGACTCGTTGCCGCAAGAGTCATGAACAGTTGTCAATTGTCAACGATTCCCCGGTCCGATTGGCGTCCGCACGCTACGTTTCACCTCCGGCGCTTTCCTCCGTCTCCTCGGGCGTTGTGCACCGCGAGGCGATGCCACCTTTGGGCGGCTCTCTCGCCCCCTCTGCTGAGTCTTCTCCTCGGCCGAGGCTAAAGCACGGCTGGCCACCGTTACCGCTCTCGCAGCTCCGTTGGAGCGCTCGTCCGGACATTGAAGTCCACGGAGGAAGAAAGGACCTGCGCCAGAGAACCGCAAGCCCTCTGCTGGCCACAAATTCTCTTTTTTTTTTTTCAGTGCCCTCCAAAGGCGCTGCGATAATCAATGGACCACCCTCGCAGCGTATCTCGTTGTTCTCGCCTAAAGGCCTCGGATCTCCTCCGGGTGTTAGTCGACACCCCGGACTTGACAACCGACCACCAGGGCATCGGCAATCCCCCGATTCCGCAACTCAACCACCATCATGAATCCGTTTTTCCCATGGAGCTCTCTCCCTCTCTCTCTCACAGCGTGTACCCAGACCACCCCTCGGATGTCTCGCATCCCATCCCCGAACCCCCATCACCACATCTTGCCCACCATCTACACACCCCCCTGGGCTCTCATCCTTGACCAGCCCTGAGGCCCTTGCGCTCCCTGCTGCGCTCTGGAAAATAATCCCGGCTAAACCCCTCATTCCGACTCTTTCCGCCTCATTCCTCTGTTTTCCGAGATATTCTCGTCTCTCGAAACGGTGCCTCATTTGCTCTGCGTTTATACCGCCTCACCCTTCACCGTCGGTTTGCCCACGGCCGGGGTCTCCTCTCCCGAGTTCAAACCGTCATCTCTTCCGTGTCCGACCACTCGAGGCGCCGCATCGACACCCCAGAGGCCTCGACCGGCGATCTTTCAAGGGGACAGGCATTGGGCAGCCCTTGGAAAGCACCCGACTTCATGGCCATCATGCCACTTTCTCCTGTCTTCACCTCCTCACCTCTCACCGTCCAGGACACACAGACGTTGCCCCTTGCTGGCCCGTTTGTGACTTTGCAAGCATACGCTTCCAGAATGCTTCCACCACCAATGCTCACGATATGTTTCCACAGCTGCATCATGAATGTTTCCACCGTTGCTTCAACAACATGCAACATCTTGACGGGATAGTGCCAAGATTACGCCACTCTTGACGAAACGCGTAGTCCCTCGTAATATTCCAATGCCCCATCCCATTGCGCCTGTCACCGAATCCTTCATCGAGGCCCAAACGCACAGTGAATGCAACTTTTGTATTCTATCTACAAAAATAAAAAATGTGGTGATATCTGCAATGACGTCGGGCCCTGGTCCAGCACCAATCCCGCCCCGGCCCCAAGCCCCCGGAAACGCCTTACGTACATTCAACGACAACAAAATCAAACACGATGCCTGCGCCTTGTGCCTTGCGCCTAATCACTATGCTTGTTCCCGGGCGCATACTGTACCATCCGTCTGCGCCTGTCCCAACAGCCTTCTCTTTCATTTCGCATCCCGGCTCGTGGCCTCGTCTTGCCGCCCGGGTCGACAGATCCCTCTCTGCCAGTCATCTTGTCCCCCTCCACAATTGCTTATACCCGTATAGGAATACCAGAGAAAGAAAGATCAAACAAGGGGGCAGCTCAACACGGACGAGGAGGGCAAGATCCCCTCCCCATCGCCAATCTCATCATCATTACTCTCCCTCTCATCTCCCACATGTCCTCCCTCTCTCAACCTCGTTACCAGATGGCCGCTTGGTCGGCGTCGAAGCGAGACAATTCACGACCAGCGTCCTCGAGGTCCTTCTTGGCCTTCATGCGCATGTAGAAGATGGGGCAGTCTTTGCTGCTGCAGATAACCTCGCAGTGCATACTGCCCTGGCAGCGCTGGCACTGGGTCCACAGTCGCCCAAAGCGCACTTCGAGGTCCGACACCCGATCCAGCGTCTTCTTGTAGAGCTCTCCAACTCGAGGAGAGCAGTTGGCGCACACCGCTCCCTCGGCCTCCTCCTTGCCTGTCAGAGGTTTCTTGCAACCCATGCAGGTCTGCGTCTTCTTTGCAAACTTCATGAGACCGCCGACGGTGGGAGCGGCTACTGAGATGGTCCGCGTGTGGTCTCCCGTCAGAAGCGAGCGCGCCTTAGTCTCCCCGAGGATCGGCTCGAAGATACGGCCCAGTGGCTTGGCCAGTTGGTTGTCCAGGTAGTAGCGCGTATCTATCGGCACATTGTGTTCCAGCACGTAGATGGGGTCCTCCGATTTCTCGAAGTTCTTGGCACCGGCGGGGCCTCGGACCATGACGTAGGCCACTCGGTCACCGAGTGCCGGGGCCGAGCCAGCGTCTCGCTTCTTCATCCGCTGGGCCAGCTCGACGTGGGCCTGCTTTGCTGCATAATCGTCCTTTGTGAGCGCCTTGGTGATGACCAATTTTGACATGTCGACTTTATTTTGCAGCAGATCCGCAATCGTCTCCTTGACATATCTAGATTATCTCTCCGTTAGCATCCCGCTTTCGCCCCGCGCTGTTGATAACTCGCTGATAACCTTATTCCAGCTCGGAGCCTGGATCGGAGAGGAAGAAGGAGGGGAGGGGGACAACTTACTCTTGTGCGCCCTGTACGTCCTGGTCGATCAGGATCATCCGCAACACCTTCTCAATCACCGTCTGCACAAGCAGACAGTTGTCACGTCGGACCGTCTCGATTCCCTTGGTGTCCATCTTGTCGTACTTCTCCGGCTTCGTCCAGTACAGGCCGGCATACCGCTTCTTGTTGATGAGCAGGTATGGAAAGTACACCTTCTCGAACTCAAGCTTGATGGGTTTCACAAACTTGTCCGACACGTATTTGGACGCCTCCTCACCGAGCCTCATGGCTTCCTGCAGGTCTTTGGTGCCGAACTTGATCATGACCGAATCCGTATCACCGTAAATAACCTGGGCGTCGTGCGAGTACCCGTTGGCGATGTTGTATCGACTCTCCACCTCTTCCTTGGTCTTCTCAATCATCTTTCGGCCAAAACTCGTTGTGCTGCTGGCAATCTCCAGACAAGGGAGCTTTCCCGTTGTCGCACCTGTCAGTCCGTACACACTGTTTGCACTGATCTTCAGAGCCAGCTGGCGACCATTCAACACAGCCTTCTTGAAAGGATCCTTCTCAATCGCCAATTCGCGCTTGGCCTGCTTTCGGGCAGTAAGCAATTCCTCGAGAATCTGAGCCAGCAAACCCTTGCGTTGCTTCACCGTCACAAAGGTGTCGCCATTTGGCGTGACGATGTAGTCCTCCTCCTTCTTGAGACCGAACGCTTCGATCGCCTTCTTGCTCACCAGGGTGGTATAGCAAAGGTTGTGAGCTTGCATGATACTGGGGTACAGAGAAGCAAAATCCAGGGTGGCAATCGGAACGTCGTAGTAACCTCGAGTGGGCTCAATGACTGTAGCTCCTTCGTACTGCTCGTCAGACGCTTCGGATTTGAGGTTGGGAATGACGAGCTTCTGCTCCAGAGCTTTTCGGAATAGCTGACTGATGAACTTGATTTGCTGACCTCGGGACAGCAAGAAATTGAACGGTACACCTGTGACTCTCGCCATTTCGGTATAGTTTTCCAGACATGAGAGCTTGTCCATCAATCTCTGCGGGAGATAGGCATCCTTCAAACAGTACAGCGCCAGACGCCGTCGCGACTCGGGAGTACCGTTGAAAAGCTCTGTAATCATGGTGTAATGGACATCCTCCTTCTGCTCGCCCAAGAAATTGGCACATACCGAGTTCAGAGTGTAACTTCGGAGTTGGTGATCTCGTTGAATCAGCTGCAAGAGATCCAACTGCAGTCGACCGTTGGTGTTGGTAGCCTTTGTATCCCTGTTGCCCATCTGCTTGCTGGAGAAGTTGGTCTCCTTGGCCCTGGACGGTACGCTCGGAATTCGAGTCCAGTACTCGAATCCGCTGACCTTGAGGTGCCTTGCTCGATCCAGCAGGTAGGGGAAATCAAAGTTGGAGATGTTGTAGCCAGTGATGATATCGGGATCCGTCGTGATCAGGAACTTTTGCCATTCGCTGAGCATCTTCTCCTCCTTCTCGAACTCGAGAATCTGAGTTGCCACGATAGAACTGGTCTCTTGGAGACAAAACACGTTTCGAACAAAGGGCTTCTTCTCTCCGTATTTCGTTACAATGTTGGCGATCTGGATGACGGGATCGTGGTTTGCTTCCGGGAAGATTCCCTTGCGGCCAGCACACTCGATATCGAAGGACAGAATTCGCAGGGGGGCCATCTTGGACCATTCGCCGACCGGCTCATGAGCAATGAGGTCGACATGGCTCACTTCGGCTTCGATCTGACAGTTGGATTGGCGAAGGTTATCGGGAATGAGCTTGAAGGTCTTCGCAGGGGCTTCCACCCAAGACATTCCTCGGACCTACTCAAATGTCAGTACAACTTGGTCCATCAATCTTGCATACCTGCTTACCTTGCAATCAACCATAAACCGCAGCACGTATTGGATATTGTCAAAGGTCTGGATCTCGCCATCGTTCTTCCACATGCGCTTCCAGTTCGCATTGCCATGTTGAATGGTTGATCGAACCCTGTTGATAAACTTGGGGTCTGTCACCGTGACCTTGAGGTATGGCTTGGACTGGTTTCCCTGGAATCCGTAGATGTTCTCCCTCATGGCAAAGGCAACTGAGTGAATGGTCGGCTGGTGCTGGGCCACTTGCGTCTCCAGATACGCCTTGAACGCTGCGCAATCTTGCGGTTGGAAGTTCACCGGGGCAGGGACGTAGAGGTAGTGCTTGAAATCGGTGACATGCAGCATGACCGAGTTCCCTGCTTCGTTTACGCCGAAGAGCTTGACAGTAGCCCTTCCGCCATGCAGTGTCCCCTCTTCCGCTTCGATAGACTGGAAACAGAGGCTGTCTCGCTCTGGCTCGAAGTCGACAACAGGCGGTCGTTCCCATGCCTGGTCCTTCTCCGTGTTGTTCTTTCTCCGATCGGACAAGTCCTGGCTCAGCTTTTCGAGAACCTCCGACTCGAAGGCACTCTTGGGCTGGCTGGAGTTCATTTTTGATCGATGGTCGTTCTGAGAGCTGGGGGCTCGGGCGGCGGCCGGCGAGGACGGGAAGGCATCGACCTTGCGCTTCTTGATCGACGAAGGAGAGGATGGGATATTCTGACGAGTGAGGGTCTCGCCCAACACCCGCTTCTGGGGGAGGACGGCGCTGGCCATGGTGGCGACGGTGATGTGTAGTATCTAAGGGGGAGGGGAGAGAAGGAAAGAGTGAAGAAAAAAAGAAGCCAAAGAAAGGGCAAGTGGGCTTAATGTTCACGCCTTCATCAAAATCGGAGATGGCAGAGAGTGATTGATGTCCTCGGAGATTTGGGTCAGTCGCCTTTGTTGACGTTGAGCGGTTGGACGGGGCAATGCAGTTTCTGGGTTTGAAATCCACGACACGACTTTAATTGATTACTTGCTTCCCATTACCGCGTCAACGCGAACTGCCAAAAGCGTGACGTGACTTGCCCCACATGGGTCCTGACGGGAAATTCACGTGATTTGGCGTTTTTATTTTCTTCGAAGCCTGAGGCAGCAATCTTGCGGGAGACCCCTGGTAAGGCATCAATCTTTGGAGCCCCATTTGAATCTGGGGTAACTCAAACAGGACGACAAGACTTCCAAGAGACGACATGATGAAGGGATGAAGATGAACGTTTGGCTTCAAATTCTCAATCAAATTACAAAACTATACAAAATTCACCTCTCTACTCAGAACATGGCTTCAACGCCCTCACCGCACATTATCGCATAAGTCCAGCAAGCCACCTCATGTGTCCAAGCTCACGCAGTTGCCCTCGTGTCACACCTACACACAAGAGTCAGCTCCATCGTGCCATAGTCAGAACTATAGTTCCAGCTCTTCTCGTTGATATTGAAAGAAACAAGACATTCAGACATCCATTCTAGAAGCATCCGTCATCCCTCTCGGGACATTCAGCTAAGCCATGCATAAAAAAGGATTCATCATGAAACAACAAAACATCAAAATGGAGACATCTAGACTTACTTGTAGTCGAGCAGAGCGTCAAACAGCAAAGACAGACATGGTAGCTTCTCGGCCACTTCGACAGCAGACCAGAGAGATGAGAGAATCACGGCCAGGAGGACAAGAAATAGGAGGCAAGAAACGCCATTTATACTACCGCCAAGTAACTAGATATTAATGTAGAGTGACTCTTTAGTCATACAACCAACAGCCGGCGGGGTGTCGCATGACATTTGCGTCGTCTTTGTTGAGCCCGGTGAGGGCCAAGAGCTGCATTCTCATGTAATGAAATCCCCAACCCATGTCCCATATCCATGTCGACGCCCAAGCGGGCTGGGAAAGTACCTGATCCTTCTCCCTACTGCCGACCGACGGACAAGCAGCTCGACCCCCATCACCATCCCGAAAACTACCGACCGAGGTGATTGACTGTGTCCTCGGAACTGTACAAATCATGGCTTCGTAAAACAAACTTGAAAAGAAGAGCTGGCCTCGCCTGGGGTTATTCACAGCTCCCTCAATAGCATAACTGCAATGACAACGCCGATGCTGTGCAATGCATGAGATTTATTCCCTTGTTGATGGTCCAGCCGACACGCCTTTATCCAAAACTTTCTATAAACGGCATCCAAGTGGGTAATGGGTGCTGAGAATGCGATGTTGCCGATCCAGCACTTAAACAACTCATTTCGACTTCGGGTCTTCGTATGTTCCCAACTCACACCAGTCCTTGACAGGCTGCACAATATTAGCACATGGATCATCTCCAGTCGGATAGAATTGTAACTTACAAGGCAGTTGATGTGCTTGCACCACTTGCAGACCTCGTGACTGGTGTAAAATCTGTTGAGGAGAACGATGAAGACGACGATGATCATGACCAGGAATCCGGCTCGAATCAGCCACCAAGCCCACCAGAGAGGCTTTCGCCCCTTGAAGAAGCCGATAGGGTTCTTGAAGAAAGGGGCCGGTGTCTCGCCAGTGCTGGGTGACACTGCTGAGTAGGAGAGATCCTGGCCTATCCGTCTTCGCAGTGAGTTGGGCGAGTGTAGGATGCAGACACCGAGGGAGATACCCATGAGGAAACCACCAATATGAGCAAAGTTGTCCAGGCCGGGCAAAAGTCCCAGGACAAATGCGATCACCATGTCGAGGAGGATGAAGAGGAGATCCTTGACCGGGCTCTTCCTGTCCTTCCAAGAGTAAAGAAGATCGAGAAGAGTCAGGGCAATGATGCCAAAGATGGCGCCAGAAGCACCCATGGATGCGTAGCCGGGTGGTGCGTAGTTTCCTCCCATAATGTTACCAAAGATTCCAGCACTGATGTAGACCAGCAAGAATCGGACAGATCCAATGGCCCTTTCCATGTCCTTTCCAATGGTGAGCTGGACCAGGAGGTTGAAGAGAATATGAACGAGACCAGCGTGCAGGAAGATGGAGGTGATGAATCGGAACCACTGGTTTGGCTCGGGGCTCTGGTCGATGTCGCCATCAAATTTGGGGTTCGGGACAGTTCCACCAAAGCCGCAGACCTTTTGGAGAGAGCAGAGGTTGTCGTTCTTAGTCGCGTTCGGGCACAGAAAAACGATAGGGTCTTGCGTCTCATTGATCATCTTTCGATCTTGGATGCCCTTGACGTTGTGCATACAAGGGGCGAATCGAGCACCCATGCTGATGAGGACTGGATACGAGGGGCCGATGAAGATGTTGAAATCGGGCTTGGTTGCAATGGGAGACCCAGTTAGTACACCTGGAGCGAGTTAGTCGAGAATCACGATGGGAAAGGGGCGATGAATGCGTACCGTTTTGGGCGATGCAGGCGATGAAGACTGCGATCTGGGCAACTGAGAAGATGTAGACGACCCAAGGAATCCTCTTGTTGTTTGCGCCCAGCATGCCGAGCTCGCCCAGGCGAACCTTGCCCTTGCCCCTCCTGTTCTTTCTGTTGGATCCCCCAGGGGCATCATAGATGTGATCATTCATCTCGGTATCAACATCCTTTCCAGGCCGATCTTGAAGCGGGATGGCCTCCTGTCCATGTCCATGAGCCGGGTCAGGTCCACTGTGATAACTCGTATCCTGATAAAAACCATGCTGGCCAATATCGCCTGTGCTGGAGGCAGGAGTCGGTCTCGAGTTTGTGTTCATCGGATAGACGTGGTCGTCAAAGACGGTGTCAAACGGAGACTGCTCCGTTTGACCCTGACCTTGTCCTTGTCCTGGAGGATGTGAACTCGAGCCTTGGCCAGAAGGACTAGCGTACGCGCCCGCTGGTGTGTACGAAATATCGCTGGGTGAGTAGGGGGCTGGTTTCGCGGTAGTGACGTGAGCCGCGGATTCAGCAGGGTAAATTGAAGTGTCGGGCGGTTCCGAGTACGTAGCCTGGTATGGCGGTGCCGGTGTCGAATGAGGTGAGGGAGTATCGTGGGATTGGTAGTATGGTGATGGGTTCGAATCGGCGCCGTATGGAGGCTGTGGACGGCCGCCTTGAGTGTAGTATTCCTGAGCCGCCATGATGAAGAGTTGATCGGGGGACAGACACGAGGTTGCGTAGTCGGGGGAGAGTCAGCCGCCAGGCGGCAAAGAAAGGAGACAGCTACCACAGGCGGTTTCGGAGTTGGACCGGAGCCGGGGTCGACGTCGCTAAGCAGGTTGGCGTCTGACGGCGCGTCGATGAAGTCGATGAAGTGAGCAAACACGCAGAGATGTCTGGAGATTTGAATGTTGAAAAGGGTTGAATGGTAAGAAGAAAAAAAGTGAAGCTCGGTGGCTGGATCTGTTGCAAGGCGCTCTTCCAAGGGTAGGTACCTACCTAGGCTGGCACGTAGCGCTACGTCTGTCGTGGAGCTGGATTGCTTGCGTGGAGGCGCAGACCCCCAAACCAAGGCAGCTCAGGGTCTGTCTGGGGCTTCTGATTCGACGGATCGGTCGCTGACAAGCGTGAGAATTGCGGGCCTAGGGATGTTTTGGATGGATGGAGTCCGTTGCACCTTCTGCAGTCGCAAACGAGAGATGGATGCCCAGCGGGAAAAAACGAGTGTGTTAAAGGTGAAAGAGATGGAGGTGAGAGGGGAAACGAGAGGAATAAACAATGCGGTCGCGGAGAGTTATCTTAGGTAACCACTCTTCTTTATCCCCAACACCAACGCCGACACAACAAAGCACAGCACAGCACAACAGAACGAACTGGGCTGTTTGTGCCATGACGAAACAACTCATGGCGCAGTGACGTACAGTACCGGGGCTGTGCTGACAGGATGGAGCCCAGAACCCGTCCAGCTGCGCTGGGAACCCTGTAGCCAAGGGCGATCGTCCGGGACTCAAGTCGCCTGTAGGGGACCTGAAGGTGCTCTTGAGGCTTGAGCCTCTCATGACACGGGCTCTAGTCCACCAGTGTGTTCCTGATTTAGAACGGCAGCAGTGTCTGTCTTGGTCATCCCGTGGCGATGATGAACTGCCTCTCGGGTTCCGTGACTTGTGCCCTGCGCTTTGATCATGATGAGGGTTCGAGTCACGAGAAGGAAACTGCCTTCAGCCACGACGGCTCAAACTGCTTTGGGAGTTCAATAGAGGGCATTCCCTAGATACTCTTTAAAGGCTGTTGACAGAGCCGAGAGTACGTATGCAGCCAACACCAATACTCTGCATCACACCTCCTCATCCTGCGACCAGCGTGTTTCATGTTGGCGGTGAGCTAACCAACGGCTTCAATTTGACTTCTAGTCTCACTGATTTCTCATCACATCTCTACCAACCGAGCAAAATCATACCTTAGCTCCCTCTCCATCTCAGGCTATTGAAGCTGTGAATGGGGCTATTAGGCGTCTCGGTGGCTGAGGTGAAGCTGACGCTCAAAAGCCAGCCACAATCTGGTGACGAATACTGCCCCGTATTCCATGCCCCGGTGGAACCTCACGGACATTTTCCCTTGGGTGCCGTTGTAACCGCCCTTTGGGCTTGAATCAGATCTTGGCGTTTATTATCGTGAGGGATAATCATTGACGGACTCAGTGATATTCTTCTCGAGAATCGAATGTGCAGTCAGCAGTCCTGTTGGCGGGCTGTACTCCGCCATCTCACTCATGCGCAGCATAGGTACTCAAGTTCCATTTCCTCTTCCGATACCGTCCGAATTTGGTGTGTATTCCCGCTGCTTGGAATGTGGCTAATGTTGTCTCATGAGAAGCTGAGGTGAGGCGAGTGTGCTCGAGGTGAACGTTCAGTAACGGGAATCGCACTCTTGGTCATATTCGACCTGGTAATAATACAAGCTGTGTGTTTCGTACACGGCTGATGTGTTCTTAGGTATGTTCCTAAATCTCTCATTGTCGCGTGTTCCAAAATCTGGCCATCGCATCCTCCTTTGCTTCGTTGTCGTGAATATAGTACAGGTGACTTTTGTACACTTGCATCGATGCCGTCTCTCCTCAAGGTCATGGGCGTTCACGCCATCACTTCTTCTCTGTCGGCGAAGCGTCATCGCTCGAACTCGTCTCGCCGTCCTGCTTCTTGGAGCCCTTGCCCCAGTTGCCACTCCAGACATCTGCGACCTGTTCCACGATGATATCGCCGATGCCCTTTCCCTCCTCAAACTTATGCCGGTGCTCCTCCGCCCGCTTCTCCCGCCAGTCCTTGTCCTCGCCTCCCATCCACACCTCGTTGAGCTTCTTGGCCACACCCTCCTTCTCCTCGACCTGCGCCTGCTCGCTCTTGTGCTTCTCGGCCGCTTCCCGCTCGCGGTGTTCCCGAAGGAGCTGCTGTGTGCGCTTTGCGCCCTCGGGCAGGTCGGTTCCGACAAGAGAGCCCATGCGGCCGCCGAAGCGGGAGTAGATTGACGAGCCGGTGTACTCGTAGACGAGCTGGTTGGAGGCGATTGAGAAGGCACCGGCGAGGATCATGAATCGAAAGTCCACCTTTCGGGGTGGGAGGAGCATGGCGAGGGGTGCGATAATGACTCCGGCGATGGCAGAGTTGTGGATGAACTCGTTGCGCGGGGGCAGCGGGGGTTCTTGCGGTTGATCTTGCGACATGGTGGGCGAGTCAATCGAGTGCGACAGCGATAATCTTGGTGAGTCGAATTGATCTGTGACGAATCGTCAGGGAAAGATCGGAGTTGGAGATGATTGGCGTCTATTCACGTTGTCGCAGTTTCGATTTGGAGTTGAAGATGCGTCGATGATTGCCGGTCAACTTTTTTTGCGGGTCTGGTTAACTTGGTTGGTCAGGGTATTGATTTGGGGTATACTTTTGGTCTCTGCCATTGTTGGTGTAGTCAGAAGTACTATTTCTAAAATATAGGGTAGCCAACTTGCTCTTGGCTAAGTTGCTGTTCGCCTCTCATGGCCGAGTTGAAACATACCGATTGTATTCAACTTGTCCTCAAGTAACTCATATTCCAATATTATTGTCCTTACATGTTAGCTAGTGGTACTCTATTAATGACCTTGGTGGCTGTTGTGGGTTGGTAGGCCGAAATACCCTCACACTATCCTACCTCAATCCCTAGGAGTTATCGGTACGTGAGAATTCTACGTCTCTCATTCATCAATACATCCAATGTGACATACGGACCTACACAAACACACCACAATATGTTCGCCGAGCCGCCGACTCCCCGTTCGCCTATCCGCCAATATTAAGGGACTAGTAGTGGTACGTAAGCTTCTCATGACGGCGTGCTTCCTTCGATCCTTCTGCAGAGATATGGAACACCATCTTCGTCAACGGATCAATCAAACATCGTCCCAACAAACCGGAACGACCGTATCCTACTGCAGCTCCGATCACCAACCCCCCGCAATGACGAACACACGCTGTCACGACAACGTTCTGACCGTTTCAGCCGGGCACGTGGCGTCTCTATCTTTGGCAGACTCTGGGTAGACTGCCGAACCAAGCTGCCGGGGGGAACGATGATTGCCTACGTAGTAACTCTGACGGCTGGGGGGCAGCGGACGGGTTTTCCAGAACGGGACACCTGGTCCGTCCGTTCATTTCGCTGCTCGGGACGGCTGCGGATGATGCCTGCTAGTCGGTATGGAGATGGGGACATGACAGCTCGGCTCTTGGACCACGAGTTCCCTTGTTGGTTGTGTGCATGTTATTTACACCAACGAGCCATGACCGAATTCGTGTAGTTTCCAGTAAGGCGCGAGTCTGAATAGTATGGCGTTGTACCCTTTGAAGTTGCGAAGTTGTTGTTGTTGTTGTTGTTGTTCAGCTTGGATATCAAATCTCAATGTGGAACCAGGAGGATTTAGACATGACATGACTTGGGAAACTGGCTTCTCCTGAGACTACCTAACAAGGACATCTCAAGAAAGGGAGAGTTAATCACTAATCTTTACCCTTATACGGCCTAGGGCAGTTCGCATTCGCTTAACCATGCCCTGTTCTGTTCTGCCTGGACCGAACGTTGTCGGCCGCCATCCTTAGCCTCGATTTCCTCGGAGCCGAAAGGGTCTGTAGCATGGCTGAAAGGGCTGAACCTTGCGGAGTCGAACAGAAACTACGCAGTACGTATCGTGATCAGCAAAGACGCCAAGTCTCAGGGACGTCAAGGGCCCTTGGCAATTCCAGCGCGCGGTTAAGTTTTTGCGCAACTCACACAAACCCCCCTGAACCTGACTACCCAGCCCAGGAACTTGAAAGAACAAGCTCATTCGGACAGCAGCCGGGATGACAGGCTCCCCCTTCCGGACAGCTCTATAATAGGATAGGGACGAGGTAGCCACCTACGTACATAGGGCTGGGCCGTGGGCGGGATTTCGCAAGGGGGGTCACTGGGGATACTGGGGCCCCCGAGACTGAAACTCGTCATCGCCTGATGTTGGCTCCTTCGTGAGGAACTTATGTGAGGAGGCCGGCGCAGCTTTTGAGATCGTCGCACTTGGCAGAGGAGTCAGTCCTGGGTCGAGTAAAATTGGAGAGGCCACAGAAGAGTGGGCGCCCGTGTTAGCTATGGGAGAGTCGCTGCCTGGTCGCGGCAGCTGGAATTATCAAAAAGAGACGCCGCTGGCGACGACAACAACAAACGGCGGGAGGTCCAGGCGGCGGTGATCGACCAACTCACACGTGGAGTGGAGGGGGGGAGGGGGGAGCCACAGTGATGGGATATGTCAGGGGTCGCACAAACTATCGATACTGGCCCGGCTTCCAAGACGGGACCGTGTGTCCCGCTTCGGCGAGGCACAAGTTTAGTCGTCCCAAGATCTTCGTGCCGTAAGGCTGAAAAGCTGGCTGGCTGGTAACAGCGCAGGAATGGAGATTGCGGTAATCTCCGGGAGAACTGGTTGTAGCCCAGATCCTTCCAGTGCCTTGCTGTGTGTGACATTGACTGACGTGATGCTCAGCTTCCCGTCCCCGTAACAAGAATAAGCTTGAAAAAGCCCAAAGAACGGGGTCGGGTTAATCAGCCGTCCCGTACGTAACTAACTAGGTACCGTACCGGCTCGTCCACGAGGGGGAAGGGTTAGTGCTGGGCAGAGAGTGGAGATGTCGTCTTGGCAGGACGACAGTTTAAGGGAAGTTGCCGTGCTTTACCGCTCGCGTCTCGCAAGATGAGATACACGAGGGTGCAGGATGCCTGCGATGAGACACGCAATTGCGGCCATGACGTTTGGCGTTGCCCAGCAGGGCTAGCTACCTGGGTAATATCATGGGAGGCAAGGGATAGTGTACGAGATTTGTATACGACAACTACCTTGTCCGCTGCATCTTCGAGGGCTTGGCAGCAGTGAGGAGATGGGATGTGGATGGTGGCATCCATTGATTGGGATGTGACCCAAGACAGGATGTCCAGATTTAGATGCGGGAGAGCCATACCGTATGCGAGCATGTACTCAAGATGGACTCGTCCACCCTGGAGACATTGCGTAGGCTTTTCAGATCCTGCCTGGACTATCTCTTCCTTAGCTCGATGAATCTCTGCTGCCTAGATGGTGCCCTCGTTCTCGACCGTTGACGCCCTGGTAGGATCATGGCTCTAGTCTCAGGCCCAGTTCTAGCCCGCCAAGTCCCTGCGTCGAGCAACTCATCAAAGGCATTGGAAACAGTCGGTGACTGAAAAACAGGCGGCTATAGCTCCACCAACGAGAATCCTTCCATCGCAGCATCTCTGTTGAGTTGTCGAGAGAGAGAGAGAGAGAGAGAGAGAGAGAGAGAGAGAGAGATTCACAGCGAGTTGATCTGCCGCTGCCGCGAGGATTACGTAGGTACCCAGGCAGCCACCCAGGGCAGCCCCGGGGGTTCTATTAACCCCCCAATGGAGACGCCCATGGGATGCCATGGATGTCCCAACTGGGAACTCGCCGAGCAGGATCCCTTTCTCGAACTGCAACATACGTATCTTCAATGGACGGGGATATGTCGGAGGCATCCATTCTGCCAAGATGGATATTGGAGCCGAGACTATGCGTGCTTGCTAAACTAGAGAATGAACAAGAGTCCAACAAGTCTTGGGAGAAAACTCGTCGATATTCAAGACAGAATATCGGGGCTCATGGATGGATGGATGGATGGATGCTGCACATGGTGGCTTACTCGAACAAGAAGGATTCAACCTCTCTCTGTCTTGTCTCAGAGCTCAAACAGACAGACAAATGCCCCGACCTTGTCTGACGAACCACCGTCTTGTATCCATTTGGTGTAGACGTCAAAGAGCGCCCGCGCCCAGGACATCTCTTCCACCCCCCGCCGCCACTGCGCTAAGGGCGCCCCTAGCAGAAGCAGTGAGCGTGCCGCCTCCTGATTCCAACAGCCATGGGGCGCTGCGTCTCCATGCCCCCTTGTGCTACCAACAAAAACTAACTAGGAACGCACCAAGCGCCCCTGTCAAGTGTCAGTGCTGACCCGCGCGGGCTCGAGACCAGGGGGCCCAGTAGGCAGGCCCAGCACAAGGCAAGGCAAGATGGAGACCAAGGAGTCAACCTAGGCCCGGGGCGAACAAGCCAACGAGCCCGCGCTAACGAGATGCGCTAGAGCGGCCTCGGGGCGCGGTACATGCGCTCGCTGAGAGGATGGATGGAGCTTGCTTCCAATCCATTCAATCCACCATGGATCTCGCCCGGGCATCATCGAGTGGAGGACGACTCAGGAGCCTCCGCCAAAGGGTTTCCGTTCCCATGGACGGGGTGCCACCCGTCCACTCGCTCGCCGCCTTGAGATGCCCCATCCGGAAAGACTTCTCTCTCTCTCCAAGCATCCATCCTGGCGCGTTGCGTGGCCGTGCGCCTAAAAGTCAAGCAGTATAGCAGAGCTAGCACCCTGCAGAGGTGTGTAGGCGCTCCGGGCTCACCACTTGTCCGTCATGCTGTTGCTTGCTTGCGTCTAGCAATGCGTCTTGCAGCGCCTGTCTCGCCTGTCTCGCCGCCATCCCCCCCCGTCTTAGTGACGGTTACACAGACCATGCTACTCCGAGTTTGGCAGACCTGGCGTGGGTTGACGGTGGGAATAGCAGGCGAGATGCGCCCAGAGGAATCCACACGACGATCCATGATCCATCTCGTGCTTTCTTGCTTGCTTGCTTGACCCTTCTCCCGCTGGGGAGGGGGATGGGGAGGCGAGGGGGGCCTTGCATTTACCATCCTCCGGGCTGTTCCTCTCTCCCCACAGTGAGGACGAGGACGAAGACGCGGCCATCTCTTGGTGTCTGCCCTATCCCGCCTAGGCAGCTTCCTTCTGCTCTGCTTGTCTCGTCTGTCTCTGCCTCGAGCCAGTCTGTGTGTGGTTCTGGCGTCTCCGACAGCCGCAGCGGCAACTCGAGCCAGAGGAGGAGTGATATTGGGCCCCATCGCGCTTGTGACGCTCGCTCGATCTGCCCCCGGGATTCCATGACCCGGCAAATATTAAGCTATAGAAAGGGCTCGAGGCGCCCGTGAGCCGGCTTCCCTTGTTTGTGCCATGTGTTGAGCCGTCGTGTACTTACTGGCCTTATTCTTTCGTGACGACTTCCATCATCTCTCCTCTTCCACTCCTGACCTGTCTCTTTTCCCTCTCTCTCCCTCCCCCTCTCCTCCCTCCACTGTTGGGACCAACCTGTCTTCCCTGTCACAGATGCCCCTGGCCATCTCACTGCTGATTATTCGCCCTTGACCCCTGGCTCCCAACCATCTCGGCCGAAACGAGTTGCGCTAGAAAACGTGCTGGGCCCTGGAGCAATCGTGGGGGGGAAACCGGCGATCCGAAGCTAGGCGTTCGAACCAACAACATCTGTCTGCCGGGTAGTAAATAGCTGCTGCTGTTTGAATCCATGGCCGAGAGCTGGATAAAGGAAGAATCCGTATCGCCTCGACCGGCGAAAGCGGGACGAGGAGGAGCGGCAGGCTCAGATCGGGATATCGATCCGACCCCGGTTGCGCCTTCCTCCGGGTCGACAAACCCAACTCCGACTTCAGCAACGGCAGGCACCCCGGACGTTCCACCTCCAGTTTTGGAGACTCAGCTGTCATCATCCTCGAGCTACTCTTTTGATCTCGCCACCTTCAGCAGCTTCAACACCCTAGATAATCCGTATATAGAAAGCAGCAGCAGCAACATCTCTCCCGCCTCTAGTACACCAGTTACCCCCGTCACCAGCGGCGACGCAACTATCGCCTCCAGTACTGCTCTAGCGACAGCCTCTTCTGCTGGACCTGCTGGGGCTCCTTCAGACTCTGCCACCACCTCATCTGCCGGTAAAGCACCCACGCAGTTCAAGCCAAAACGTGTCCGGACCAGCAAACCAAAGGTCAAGACAGGATGTACCAACTGCAAGTTCGTCCCCCCTTCCCCCCTCACGCTTCCCCTCATCGTTTGACCCCTTCGCCACTTCGACACGGTCGTGTCCAGAGTCTCACCTCGGTCATTTGTACAGGCAACGAAGAGTCAAGTGTGACGAGGCTCGCCCAGCCTGCACAAACTGTGTCCGAAGCAACAAAGTCTGCACTGGCTATCCACCCCCTAGCCGTAGCGCCCGCCCCTTCGAGGAGATCCGAATCGCACCGAAACCCATGCCAGCTAGCGAGACTCAGGCTTCTTCGAGTACCGCAATCCTTCCTATCCACAGCGACTTTCATCTGCCACCTCGTCGAGCTCGCCAAAGAACGACATTAGCGACACTGAGGACCGCCTCTCCAGGGACACCATCTCCATCTCCCACCACTTACCAGCCTTCCCTGGGTCTGCAAGTCCAGTCCAACGAAGGGTTCTACTTCGAAATCTTTCGGTCCTACACGGCTAGCGAGCTATCCGGCTTCTTCGACAACTCCTTCTGGACTCGCCGCGTTTTGCAGGAGTGCCACGCCGAAGATGCCATCAAGTGCGCAGTCGTCGCCCTGGGCGCCTTGTACCAGACCCTCGAGCAGACAGCTGAGCCAAATGTGCATGCTCGCCCCGGGTTGAGCGCTGATGCTCGAACTGAGATGGTCAGGAGTCACTGGCAGGTTGCTATAAAGCGCTATTCCGATGCTTGCAACGCCCTCGTCAAGCTGAACAGCCAAGACCAGAGATCGCACAAGGTGCTCATCATGGCCAATGTGCTATTGGCTTGCTTCGACTCCTTCATTGGAGACCACAGACAAGCAATTCATCAGATACAGACAGGCCTCTCCTTACTCAATACCTTTCGTGCTCAGCAGAGGGAACGACTCTTGCCGGGCGCAGAAGACCCCGTTGAGGAGGAACTGGTCACCATCTTTACCCGCCTGGCGATACAAGCAAAATCTTACGACATGGCCTTCCATTTCCCGCAGCCGTTTAGCATTCGACTTAGCTCGCCCTCACAACCGCAGTCCCCTGGGTCGAGTCGCCCCAGCTCTCCTCCACATGAAGAGCCTTGGAGTATCCCAGAAACGTTCACCTCGGTCCTCGAAGCTCGAATAGCCTGCGACATGTTGAATGCGAGAATAATGCGCTATATCGAAGGATTGTTTGCCGTAAAAACGGACCTCAAGGGCACACTCCCTCAGTCATGGAGAGATTATGGTCTCCAGTTCAGGGGCCAGATCGAGACCTGGTGCGATGCCTTTGACGGCATATTCCAATCACGGCACAACCCATCTGTCAGCCCCCAGGAGAAGGCCGGTATTGCTGCCCTGAAGATGCTGGCGACCAACGGGCAAATACTGTACTTGATGATGTTTAGCGACAAGGAGTCTGACTTTGACGCTTTCCTGCCTCAGTTCCGGACCATGGTTGAACTGGGATTCGAGATAATCAGTGACGAGGAGCGACGTACCGCCCTGAGAGACTGTCCCAATCCCGAGCAATGTCAGCACCAACAGCAACATCAGTGGCAGAGTCAGGACTTCTTCTCGAGCGGAGGATTCTCGGCCCCCCATATCAAACCTCGGTTCGCTGCTGATCTGGGCATCATTGCTCCTCTTTTCGTCGTGGCAACCAAGTGTCGTGACCCCGGGACTCGACGGCAGGCCATCCAACTCCTCCGAAGCAGCGTCCGCCGTGAGGGCATGTGGGATAGCGAAATGGTGGCACATATCAGCACCTGGGTCATGAACCTCGAGGAGTCGGATGCGCTTGCGATGGGGGTAGAGTCGTTCACCAGCGACGGCAGCGGGAGACCTGTTCCACGGATAATCCCGGAAGAGAAGCGTGTTATGATCCGCTCAGTCGACTTTGACTTGCGTGCTCGAGTTGCAGAGCTCCAAGTTGGTACTCGCGGTCTCCAGCCTGACTTGCCAGACCCAAAGTTCCGACAGGCTCGGCTTACCTGGTGACAGTTGAATACAACAAGGCCGATTGGTTCTATAGTAGATTATTAAAACCCTCATATACTCCCTTTGGACATCGGAAGTCTGGGGATGTGGGCATTCTGTACATATCGATGCATCATGTAAAAGAGTCGATGCATCTCACGCTGTATAAAGATAATGTCAAATTGACAGATACTCAAGAGAGACATCCAATATTTATTGTGTCCAACAAAGATGATCTAAACCAACGCCATGTTAAGCCCAAGCAATTCTATACAAGTAGATATTCATCTGTGGTCATAGTGGCGGCAGCTCCTCTCGGCATATAGGGCACTGGAGTCTGAACCTCATCCAACCCTCAAGGCATGCGCTGTGGAAAATGTGCCTACAGGGTGTAACCATATATAAGCGGCGTGTAAAAACACCCGCAACTCCCGTGTCCTCGTCCTCAGCTGTGAGCACGGCTACCTCGAGGACCTCACGGCAGATGGCGCAGTCGATGCTTCGGGTGGAGCTCCGCTTCTTGCCGCTGTCGTCGCCGGAGCGAGCCCGCTCGATACCCGGTGTGTCGTCAGCGACAAGGCCGATGGGCAGGCCGCCGGCCTCGAGACTGTCCTCGCGGAGGACCGGGTGGTAGTCCCACGCATCAGGGGCCCAGCCGGCGGGGATACCGAAGCGTGGACCGATGACATCCTGGGCAGCGAGGATGATGAGCTGGATCCAGAGCCATGCGCAAAAGACGAGGAAGGCATTGCGGTCGGGTCGGGCGTAGAGAAAGTTATCTTCCTTGGCCCAGAAGTAGGCGACAGGGAGGAGGCGGAGGATGGACTGGCCGAGGACAAAGGACCAGGTGAGGGCACGACGACAGTTGCGGCGGGTGTTGCGGTAGATCTGGGGGATCCAGAGAGAGAGGTACAAGAAGATGCACAGGTTGAGGAAGAGGGAGCGGAGGCTGGGATACCAAGTTGTGGAGGAGATGGCCAGGAAGATGATACACAGGGAGGTGAGTATGAGGCGGCTGATGATGCCCTGGAATGACTGCGGAGGAGGGGGTGTGCGCTCGGCGGCTGTGGCTCCGGGCACTGGGGTTGCTGAGGCGGCAATCTCAGCATCAATGTCCTGGTCGGATGGGACAATGACGGGCTGAGAAGGAGGCGGACGTATCGCCGGCTGGCTTGCCGTTACGGGGGCCGGGAGGAGTGGGCCGGGGCCGGTGG
>JABFEX010000773.1:0-17723 GCA_013623515.1 Fusarium illudens | reverse complement strand
GGGAGGAAGGTTTTAATTATAAAGGAGGAAGGTTTCGGTTATAACTAAGGAGGTATAGCGAGGGAATATAGGCTAGGTAGCTAGAATATAATATCTCAGCGAATTACTAAACTCTTATTAGTAATATAATATCTTTGAACATAGTGGCACGCTCTCTCTCGTGTCTGAAACAGCGGCAGGAGGCTCCTACCAGATGCACCCCCTAATCCAAACCTGCACACGGACCTGGCTATCTCAGTCTGGAAAGATGAAGTATTGGAAAAGCCACTTTCTAAGGGACGTGGCCACCGAGTTTCCGAGTATCCCAGATATTGGGAACCGATCCATCTGTCAAACACTTCTTCCTCATATCGAACGATTGCTTGAAGAGGAACCTAACGATGAGGATGCGTGGAACTGGACAATCTTGCTGAGAAGCTGTGCCTTGTACTCCAAAGACTTTAGAAGATACGAAACGGCAGTCAGGTTGTCTGAAAAGGCACTGGCAAAGGGCGAAGCTCTCTGGGGCAGAGAAGACTCAAGGACCCAAGAGTTGATAAGACACACGGCTTTTTCCATGGGACACATGGGTCGCCACCAAGAAGAAGAAGCTCTCCTGAAAGAACTTGTCGAGATGAGGACTCGGGTCCTTGGCGACGAGCATCCCAAAACCCTCAAGTCTATCGAGCTCCTGGCAGCCTCGTATACCTGCCAAGGGCGACCAAAAGAAGCCCAGCCACTTTTTGAGCCGGTGATTGAGAAACAAAAGAGGATTCTGGGAGAGGAGGATAGTGGTACACTCTCTTCCATGGGTCAACTTGCGTGCCTTTACCGAGACAACGGCCAGCTAGAGGAAGCTCTGAAACTCTTCTCTCTCGTAGGGCAAGCCAACAGACCATCAGAGAAAAAAGACGCCCACTCCGACAACGACGTATCCAACCTAGCAATAGCACACTTCAGCCTCCGCCAACACACAGAGGCCGAGGAGTTTCTAAAACCGGCAGTGGAGAGACTGACAAGGACAAAGGGGCACGATGACCCGGATACACTATGGGCAACGTCGATGCTGGCAGGGATCTACGGGCGTCAGAAGCGCTTCAGGGAAGCGATTGCTCTTGCGCAGTGGTGTCTTCCCTTGCAGGAGGAGGTTCTTGGTTTGGAGCATTCTCAGACTTTGTATACGCGGAAGCTTTTGTCGAGTCTGAGGCGAGTCTAGCGGTGGAGAGGCATGGAGTAGGATGGTAATTTCATGATTTAAATAGCATAATTAGTAAGAGACTGTGGGCTAAGTCAAGTCCCATGCAAATAACGTGCATTTTTCGATTCCCTCGGCGTCTGAGATAGTCAAACCCGAACCCTAGGTATTCACTCTGGGAGAGTATAATAGCCAACATGAAGACTACAGGACGTCTTTGTGGTAATTTAGCAAAAGACTCTCCCTTTGCTCGACACTGAGAACCAATATGGAAAGCCTCCGACATTTGCCACCATCACCAGAATCACGCCGCAAACACAGAAACCGCTGCAAGGCCACCAAGATCAACCAAGCTTGCCATCGCTGCAAGGGAAAGAGGCTCAAGGCATTTAAACTGTCTGAGACAGCGGCTGCTTTGAAAAGAACATCGACTGCCGTCTGATTCACGATGCTAGAGAGGGCGGCCACTGTAAACCTCCAAATTCTGCTTTCGGAATGCCTCAAGAGGGCTTGCAGGATCATCTAAATATCTCAATATCTCATCATAGCACTTAACCAGGTGAGATCCCATCACGATAACGATATCGATAAAAATGCGCCGATAGGGTAGACGACGCGGACATGACGCCAGGGACCTTCGCTCACCCCCGTTCACGCTCAGCCCCACATCGTCTAGCCAGATTTCAAAGGCCCAAAACTTGTCCACGTACAGACGAAGGTCACAGAACTGGGACGCCTGAATTGATCACGACCTACGTCCAAACCATCACCATAATGCTTCATCTCCCATTCTCCAATAGTCAACTATAGAATTGTTCATTCTGTCGCCGGCGTGGGAAAATGTGCGACCCACCTGGTCATGCACATATCTAAGCCTCCAAGGTGTGGTTTTGGTGATGGCTCCGCTGATTGGTGGGGGATCAATGGTTCTTCCGGTCATGTGACCGGGTCGCGTCTTGGGGTCCTGACAATCTGGGTCATGACAGTGGATTCGTTCGGGGTTGAAATATAACTAGCCCAACCGCCGCCCTTGTTAAATAACATCTTCCATCCTTATCATTATTTCCCAGCCCCGTTCTCGACCATCTAAAGATTCCGTATCTATGGGTCTATCCATCGGAACTCTCTTCCCACTGCGACTGCGGCTTTGGCTCGGCAAGCTGCTCTTCCGTCCCCTTGGCCCCTCTACAGTGAGAGTAAGCTGGCACCGCCTCATCAAGGGACCATGTGACCCCCCCGAGGTGGAGGCCATGCAGTACATCGCCTCGCACACACCGATTCCGGTGCCTAGGATCTACGCAGTTCATACTGGGGAAAATGGCTCCATCTACATTGAGATGGCGTACGTCCAGGGCGACAACCTGGATAGCGCGTGGAGAGGCCTGTCTACAGACCAGAGGGATACCATCTTCGCCGACATCAAACAGCACGTGTCTTGTCTCCGCGGCCTTCAACTCCCAACGCAAGATATAGTCTCGTCGGCTCTTCAGAATCCCGCCTATGACTGCCGGATCGGAGCTCGGTTCTTCGGCCCTCTGAACCATGACGAGTTCCATTCATTGGCGCGAGGGCACTTGCGCATGGAAGACGTCGCACTATTCCTTGGCGAGGAAGTGGCCAAAGTGCACACATCTAGCTATCAGACTTACTTTACCCATGCAGACCTGGCCCCAAGGAACATCATCGTGAGGGGCGGGCGCGTTGCTGCTATTATTGATTGGGCGTTTGCGGGGTGGTATCCGGAATACTGGGAGTTCACCAAGGCGCACTATAACTACTTTCCGGGCCAAGACTGGGAGGAGTACCTTCGTCTTGCTCTCCCTTGCTACGAGACGGAGCTTACGGCAGAACAGACTCTCTGGACGAGGCTGCCGGAGCCGGGCACACCGGCTACTTCGTACCGCGATGGAGTTTGCTATAAGCGCCCGGGCTCGGGCCCTTCAGCAGCCTGGTTGGATGCAAGAGCAGGCCGTCAGCTGACAGACCTGTGGTCTCTGGCCCTGTCTTGAGGGCATGATGGCAGTAGAAGGGATATGATGGAAGAATCATTACATGATATTGATCATCTTGATCACTAGCATAATCGTCATGCCCGAGGTAAGCCAAGGACGAGACTGCCAAGCCTTTGAAGCCACTGACGCATCCGAAATCGACCCCGCCACGTTCCGAATGACGAACCCTACCATGGACTGGTGGTTCCGAGTCAAGGAAAACGTCGACCCTACACTCAGTGCCAAGCTCCTCGGGCGTATCGTAATTGGACAGGTGTCAGACGGGGTGTCGAGCGCTGCGCTTGAGGATTTTTTTGCGAGAGTTCCTCTACCGGTCAAGAATACGCATCCGCAGCAGAGCTGCGTGACGTGGGCTGTGGATGCCATTCGGGCCCTCCAGAGGCAAGGGTGGGTATGGGAATTCGAACTTGCTCAGTTCAAAGACTGGGCGCTCTCTTATGCCGATGAGAGGATGAGAGGACCGGATTCAAGGGAGCCGAGTGTGAGGTATTATAGTGTCTAGATTTGAGATTGGGCCATGCATAGAAGGCTTTGTTCTTTGGGGTAAATGTATTATAGCGTATATAGTGCCTAAATAGGTAGAGAGTCTGGGTTAGGGCTAGACGTGATCTCCCAGTGCATTCTCTATCCTAGCACCTTCTATCTCAGGCCATTCGATATCCCAGGACATTCGATATCCCAGTATATTAGGTATCCCGGGACGTTTGGTAACCCAGGATATTCAATAGCCCAGGAGTCAGGACCCAATAGCCCAGGACGACCGATAGTCCAGTACATGCTATCCGAGTATAAAATATGTCCCAGGACGTTACATCGTTTAGCCCGAGGGCTATTTGTTTGTTTGATTTTTCATAGGCTGACCCGGCCGCCCTGGTGGCACCTATGCAGCGTACACTGCATGATTTACTCCTGCAAAAATCATCCTGGTGGCAACAGGCCATTTCTGCCTAGAGTTTTTCTGCCTTCCGCTTGAATTCAGTTACCCCTATACTAATAGTCTTACTAGCTGTTCGGTGTCTATGTGCTTGCCGGGCGTTTCAAGGCCTCCTCTGTTTCTATCTACTATCTCGCTGGTTTGTCATTATGAACCAGCCCGGAATCAATCGCCAAATGCTGAGTACTATCAAGCAATGGCTCCAGAGGGAGAAGAGAGTAAGGCAGCAGAAACTGAAGCGCAGAGCAGACTACATAATCGCGGCAAATTTAAAAATCATGGATATCTTGGCGCGAGCTGGGGTGGTAGGTTCTCTCCCGACAAGAATATCCCAAAACGGAATACACGAGACTCGCAAGCGAGGGGAAAAAAGCTCGTTATTTTTCGCATGTAGAAAAAAGAGCATGGTACCACTTGACCCGATCTACGGTGGTCGAGAAGACGCTTTGGCGTCCCTCCCCGTGCGTTGGCTGATGATGATCCGATTTCCACTCTGATGATCAGATAAGATCAGTGCTCAAGTCTCCAGGAAAACCTGCAGACCCCCACACCCTCGAGCTGAACAGTTCAGAACAGAAGCGCCTCTTTTCAATCTCTTGCTTCCTACTCGATGCTTTGGGCTCTCCGGCTGCTCGGGGAGGTTCAGCTCCAGGCCCAGACAACGCGACAAACAGGTTCGCTGGTTCCACTGCCTCTCGGTTGCACGGCACGAACCCCATTGTATTGTGTAGTTTCTCTCATCCTGGTCACATCATCCAGCTCTCACACCCTCGTGTCGTGGGAGATGTAGTGTGTGTGCGAGGGGGGGGCACCCATTACGATCTTCCCCTCTGGGAACGCCAGCAAGAAGTATATCAGCAGAGACCGCGTCGCCTTGGCTGCTATTGCACTTTTTTTCTGCTGAGCTGTCTTTTCACTTGAGGTTTAGTCTACTCTAGCTCATCTTTCAAAATCAGGGGTCTTTTTGTTTGTTTAAAACAGCTTATTCTCCAAACATCACCACCTTCGCCATGGCTCCCACGCTAACCTCCATCCTGACCCTTGGGTTCTTGGCAGCTGCACCCGCATTCGCGCAGACCTTTAGTGACGGAATGGGCCCCGCTGCCTTCATGTGGCCGAATGATAGAGAGTGGAAGGCTGATGGGGATCGAAAGGCACCTTGTGGTTCTACTGCCGCCATCGGCAAGAGGAACAAGTTCCCTCTTGGTAAGTCGTCTCGTGGTATTGGTGTAAGAAGACTAACACGTTACTAGAGGAAGGACACATTGCCCTGGTTGCCCAGCACACCTTTTACGACACCAAGATCAGCATCTCCTTCGACGATGGTACGTCTCCCTTGTATCTCCCACATCAAACAAACCCTAACTCCATCCAGACCCCAAGTCCGACGACGACTTCGAGACCCTCGTCCAAGGCACCTCAGTCGCCTTCCTCGAGCCGGGCCATACCTGCTTCAACATCCCCGACGCCAAGGGCAAGAAGATCGGCGACAAGGCCACAATACAGTTCATGTACCACGCCACCTGGAACACGGCCAAGAACGAGACATTTTACGCCTGCGCCGACATCATCTACGCCGAGGCAGACGAGGTCAGCTCCCGCGTCCCCTGCTTCAACGTTACCGTCCCCGGCCGTCGAGATACCATCCCCGCCGCTGAGGAGTCGTCGTCCGAGGGCGGCGCCTGCACCACGGGCTCTGCTGCGCCGGCTGCCACGTCTGCTGATGACGAGAACCTCGGTGGAAAGAATGGTATGCCTGGCGCTGCTGCAGCTGCCCTTGTTGTTGTTGCTGCCGCTCTGTTTGCTCTCTAAGTTTCGATTCTCAATTATAATGAGGGGATGGGGTAGTTTGTTTTCCCCGGAGGGGTTTTGGGGACCCTTGTGTATATAGTATAGATTTTCAAATGCATTATAGACTGACATTGGATTATTCCCGTGTCGCCATCTCGTGTGGCTATTCACTTCTTGACAACTTTCCCCCAGCCTTGTAGTCCAACAGCAGGTTCCCAGGTCAACTCGCTAACCCGACATGACCCGACGTCTTTTCGTTATTCTTTACATCTTCCTCATACTGCTTCCACCGATATTCCCTCTCCACGCCCTTGCGTCTCTGCGCCGTATCGCAGAGCTTCTCGTTGCCACAATCACACTCTCCACCCTCACGCAGCCAGCGATAGGTGAGGCTCCAGCGATCCCTTCTCAACCTCACTGTCCCATCCAGAAGGGTGTCGGTCTTGCGAGACTTTATGCCGTGTGTCCAGTGAAGCCTCGAGTCCCCGCTCATCTGGATCAAGCTCCGTGGTACCAAATCGACCTCTGTCCTTTCGCCCGATTCCTTGTCGAGAAACTGCATGTACAATGGCGAACCTATGGAAAGCGCGTATAGCTGATCGAAGGCACCGTGGGTGTCGACATGAGGCGGTATCCCAGTGCCCGGCGCGTAATGCTGGAGACAGACCTGGTCAGGCGGGCGACCTTCGGTGGTGGGCAGTAGAGGGACAAGCCAGTCCGGGAACGGCTTGAAGGGGATACTATCGTCGATCCCAAACGTCTTGTAGCTAAAGGTATACCCGTAGTGTAGTGAGAGACGCCCTGAGCGTGCTGGCCAGTCTAGCCCGTGCTGAAAGAGGTGGACAAGTTTTGCTTCATCTTCAGGCGTGATGAAGTCTTTTTGCATCAAGATGCCAGAGGGTTTGATGAGAAGCTTCTCCATGTCGCATGCAAGTGCATCATCCTCCGTCCCAAAGTTGTTATAGTCTTGGCTTGAATCAAAGGTGATCATGTCATGAGTCAGTCGAACACTGGAGATGGAGGCACAAAATGGGCCGAGTTTTCATGTCACGTGACTATCCATACTGCTGGTCCAGACGTTCTGCTTGATGATGCAGTCGAGGCAATTTGTTGACTTCTATTGGTTTGCATAAACGTTGAGAAAATTATGATTTACTGTAAGGAACCTAAATGCTTCCTTAAGCTGTCATGCCTGTTGGTCGAGACAGTTGGCGGACCGAGATCCTTCATGTTGAGCCAAGCGGGAATGCATCAAGGCACTGCTTATTTATCACTTGCTTATGATGGGACCTACGCTCTCCCTCGTATTCGAGTGCACATGCATGTGTCGCTGGTAGTATGTTGGCCGAGACGATGGACGCTTGAATCCCCGAGATAGCCAAGGACACGAATAAACGTGGCTCTTGGGGTATACCCTTCATTTATCTTCCGTCACTCTTGTTGAATTTGGCATCATCCTTCTACACTACCTCTGACTCGCCCCAAATGCCTTCATCTCTAAGCCTGACTATCCTTGATCTCACCACGCTCTCTAACCAACCGAGCAATATCATCTCCCCTCTCCGACTGCAAATTCTCAAACCCATTGATAACACCTTCCCTATCTCCCTTGCCCATCTCCTGACTCATCTTAAACTTTCCCTCCAGCCTATCGACTTCAATCTCAATGCCAATAATGTTCCTCTTCAACAACTCGATAAACTTCTCGGGGGCGTCGGTCACCTTCCACTCCGAGGGTCTATCTCCACCCGTGTATCCCATCTGGTTCGTCTCGGCATGATGACTCAGGTCAGAAATAGCCGTACCAAGAAACGACGACGTCTCATTGTTGTTCTCAAAGAAGATGCGCGCCTTTCCATATACCTGCGCAGCAGCATAGTTCCAAGTAGGCACGACTTTTCCGGTCGCAGGCTTGGTCTCGCTGTAAAATTTAGGCGTAACATAATGGTGAGCTGGCCTGGTGAAGATGACTAGGACCTCATCTTCCAGAAAGTTGTTGGCGTCGGGGTTGGAGGTGCAAGCTTCCATCATGGCTTTGCTCTGTGGGTTTTGTCGGGCGAGATGTCCTCTCAACCTTCCAAGTTCGGTCTCGCTCGATTCATCTTGGACATCGAGGAGAAAAGGGATATGGCTGCTTTGAAGGAAGGGGTATGTGGGGGATCTGATGCCTGTCGTGATCATCCCGAGGGGGTTCTCGTGGATGAGGCGTCGAAGAACACGGACATCTGTTTCTGCGTGGGCAGCTCGGATGTACATGGTGACAAGTGTATGTGTTGATGGCAGTCAGACAAAAAGGAGACGCTCTAGATAGGTATCAGGCTTGACAGGGTAACAAACAAGAATCCGGGGTAAGCAAGGTGCAATGCAGGTATTAAAGCCAAAGGCGGGCCAAGCGGACCGCCTCGATTCCATGGCACCAGTCAAGTAGACCGGGCCGGTGTGGGAGGGGAGGGCTCTCGGCACGGCAAATCAACGACTCAGTCATTCTAATCAGAGCCTAGGACGAATCGAGAGAGAGTCATTGGTCAGTGACAGCGCTATCGGAAGTCCCGTGGTTTTGCACCTCCGGCTCCGACGTTGGACATGGTCACTCGAGGGCTTGTTTGTATGCTTCGGAACCGACGAGAGAGTCCGAAGTCGCTACTTATCAACGGAATAGTTGTCCGGAAGATATGGATTTCGTAACGTAAGCAATCTATTATCTATTCATGCCTGGTTGTTAGTTGAATAGAATCCCTTAACGACCCAAACGCCATCTCAAAACGACCCTCACAAAGCCTTAAGCATGATATTGTCCGTCTGAACCACCGCCCCAACAACAAAGTCATGATCCCCCACCTGCGTGTATCCCCATTTTTTGTAAGCCTTGATGGCCCTCGGGCTCTCTTCCAAGACTCCAAGCCAGATGTTCTTGAACCCCTGTTCTCGTGCCATGTTCTCGATCGCCCTCTCCAAAGCACGTCTTGCTTGAAGATTTCTCCGATCATCGCTATGAGCAGAAACTTCGAGGTTCCACGGCATTCCCGCTTCTCGACATGAAGGCGCGTTTTAGCGTGCGCCCTAATGTCAACGACCATGACAGCAGTTGTGATACCAAAACTCCATTCAAACATTGCCTGGCAAGGAGTTAACTTGGAGAAATGGACAGCGGTAATATAACGAATAGTATTAATATAGTAGCTATTCTTCCCAATCATTCACCCCGTATCGATGCACTTGGCTCTCAAAGCACGCAAAATGACAACCATCTGCTCAATACTCGATCCCGGAAACGCCCATCTCTCGCAGATCCGTATCCCCTTGTCTTGCAACTGGTTGAGGTCCGGGACCCTCAGGGGTTCCAGCTTTGAAAAGGCAGCGAATGATAGCAGCAAGACAACTGCCATTGTTCTAGTACTCCTTGTTAGCGATTTGAGCTTTGTTTAAAGAACATACTTTACTTGCCCGTGCAGCAAATTCTCTAGGGACGCTGTAGGTGCGTGGATTGCGTGCTCGACAGCATTCAAGTATCCTCGGCAGTGGAACAAGCATCTTTCGGCATTCTCCAGCAAAGTCGCACTAGGAGAAGCCTCTGGTGCCAACGCACAAACCTGATACAAGAAGGGGCGATAGATGATATCCCCTGTCGTATGATAACGTATAATGACCATGGTATCATCCGCCCCAGACGGAGGGCTATCCAGATTCGGCCTGATACTATGAGGAAGGAGATGATACCAAGCACCCAGCTGGTGATTCAACTCATTCGCCAGGCTAGGGAGATTATCATCCGGCGAGTGTTCAGGGGCTCCGTCGCCCCCGGTGCCTGGCTCAGCGCCGGCATACAATACGTAGTGAATCCGGTTCAGCAAGCGGCGTGATGAAAGGTCGGCGAGCCAGCGGTGCATATAAGGCTCAGAGGGGCCGTCTGACCAGGGATAAGGCAGTTTATCCACGATCTTTTCTATGCCACTCCGTGGAAGATGATGCTCGGCAAGTATGTCACTATAATGAGTTAGCACACTGTGTACAAGTCCTCTCAGCAAGCTATTTACCATTCAAGCACAAGAATAGCCCAGAATACTCGGAGAATGGACTGATCTTGCGAGCCGCCTTGGCCATCGCGAAGTAGCTTTTCAGATCTGACCTCACGAGTTAGCTCTTGTCCCTGCAATCGAATCGCTAGACTCACCGTATCCAGTAATGCTGCACATCCGTAGATGCCATATGAACCAACCGCCAGGCTAGGAGAGGCCTGGATATATAACTATAGTATAACGCCGCCAGATATAGCGCCTGCGGCAAGATGGGGTTGCCACCAAACGAGCACAGAGACTCGGCCAAGAGAAGCCGGACGGCAGGAGTGAAATATTGAATGCCAGGCTGCCAAGAAGGTTCTGAAAGGTTCGGTGTCGCAGCTGAAACCGCCCCAAGAGCTAATACGACCAAGACAAGAGCCGAAGCAAGGTCAGGGCGCAAGCCATCATCAACGGTTCGATTATACAGGTCGTGAAACGCCCTCTGATCAAGGATAGGGTGAAAATGATGCACCAGTTGAAAAAAGTTCCGCACTAATACGTCCGTCTCATCAGGCTGTAGCGTGGGCAAGTCTATTTGGTTAGGCGGCACAGGGATCAACTGCAGGCCTTCGGGAACAGGCCGACGGAGCTCAATATGAAGAAACAAGTCGGGAGGATAGTGACCAAGCAATGCCTTGGCGGGCGCTGAGCGAAGGAGATTGCCAGTGGTGGACGAGTGAGACAACGGAATGTCCATGGTGGTGTTGAAGACATTGTTGTTGGCAAAGTGTGACAGCGAAGCCGTCCCAGGCCTATCAGCCGCCGTTGAAGGGACCGAGGCCGCCCCCAAAGCCTCGTTCTCGGGGCTGATGGCTTCCGCATGTCGTGGTATAGTGTAGGGGGTAGAGACGGGGCTCCTATCTCTCCGTGATGCTATCGCACTGCGAAAGGTAGACTCGAGAGTCTCTAACCGACTAAAGATTTCGTCGACTCTGTCCACCTCGACGGCTATTCGTCTGCAGCGGCGGTCAGCAAAATCAGGTGATTAGCGTACACGAGTGTGAATGCGCATACTTGTTGCTCTCGGCGGATTCATCCCGATATTCGCATTCAGAGTTGTTTGCTTCCTCACAGAGGCTACAAACCGGCTGCCTCCCATCACACTTTCTCTTCCTAACGGTGGAAAAAAGTCATTAGCAAAGTCCACGATCAAAAAACTGCAGCAGACATGCAGCCTCTGAGAGTCTACGCCTGAAGATACTCCCCTGTGTAAACCTACCTCTTCCTACAGTAATTACAAGCCTTGGCGGCACGCTTCCGCTTTGCAGAATCCATGTCTGACTGGTGTGTGAGATTGGGAGTGAGTGTCTGCGGAGGTTGGCGGAAGGTGGCGGCGGTTGGCGGCTTTTTTCTCCGCCGAGTGAACACATGTTGCGCCCTGTGGATCCACTTTTGACAATAGGGCACGGAGAAACTGAGTCACCGGCCCGGCTTGATCGCGGCACCTCCGGCATGGTATCATCGGTGGTGCTCCGAGGACGGGGTTGGATGGCCGATGGGCTGTGAATACGGAGGAGACTCCGAAATATTGTAGAGGACCGTGGGAGATGGTAATCCTGCAGAGAGTAAATGACATGATGTGCAAGACGGAAAACACTGTAAGTGTCCATAAGCCCTGACGCAACCTCCCAGCTAGAATTAGCAATCGAGCGGGAGTAATCAACGTGATACTACACATCCAAGCCTTGTATAGTAAATCATCATCGCCTCAGTCTAAAGCTATTCGTCATTGTTATTCACAAGTTGCTGAACAGCATGAATGGCCAAGTTGCTGACTGAGCTTTGACGAGCTGGTATGAGCTAGTTGCTAACATTGTCATTGCTGCTGATGGAATCGGCTCCTGATCTTGGCGCCTTGTGAATGCTACTAAGGAACAGCCCATCAGCGCCGGTTATTCCCTCTTTCGGACCACATATCCACCCCAACAGGCTCTGAAATGCCCCTTGGCTGCTAAGGTCTGGTAAGAGATTGATTGCGAATCTCGTTTATACTTTGGTCCTGGAGCCCGTCTCGTCCTGGGAAAAACAAACAAGGAGATGATCTGGATGCTCGCGGACAAGGTAAATGAGCCTCGGACTCTTGAATGATTTGAAACTCAGCGATCCAGTCATTAGTCTCTTATAGGACGATGGTGGTGATGAAGGAGACTGGGCCAGGTCTACCGATCCCAAGAAAGCGCTCCCTTACTTCCAAGGATGGGCACAATGATTCAGAACCAGAGGCCTCATCACTCCTATACCCGAGGATGAATTCGTCGACTTTAAGTCCATGCGGTGCAACCCCAAAGAGAAATGGGCCTCTCCCAAGGCAAGGGTTGTCCAGATTGGAGACTCGGCTCACACACTCCTCCCTACTTCTGCAAGCGGAGTGACTTGCGCTCTGAAGATGGGCTTCTAGAACAGAGAAAACTTCCGCAACACCGACTGGGACGCCGCCGCCAAAGATCTCTCATCAATCCTCAAGCTGGTTGACAAATGGGTACCCTAACATGATGCCGAGCAGGTACGCATACGACATGTGCGGAAAGTGTGCGAACTACATCGTCGCTAGGTGGTCGTCCGAATAGATGTGATTAGTCTTGTCAGGATTAAGTGCAGGGGCCGGGTTCACAAAAATGATAGAGATGGATCTTTTTGGGTTAGCATTCAAATTCTTGATTCTCATATGTTGAAGGACAAATCCCACTCGTCCTTAGACTCGCCGGGGCCCGGGATACCAAGACTGAGAAATGTAGCATCTAGCTTTTGGAATACCATGCTTTTCATGTATGTACCTTGACTATCTATGGAATGTTTCTATATACACGAAGGGAAGGCCGTACAATAGTAAGGGACTATACTTAAGCCTGAACAGTGGCTCCAGTAACCTCGAGGGTGTAGTCCAGACCCTTGGAAACCTCATCGCTCAACTTGAAGCCGTCGTAGAGAATAGGCTCAGCAGGAGCATTAGCCACAACAACGCTGACCTGCTCACCAGTCTTGACGGGGACAGTGGCAGCGCCGTTGGTGAGAGTCACGTACGACGACTCGCCGCCCTCGCGGTAGACGACGACGGTGGCGACAAACTCGGCATCCGAGGTCACCTTGACCTGGACCTCGCTGCCGGAGACGGTCAGGGGGATGATGTTGGCGCCCATGTAGCGGGGCTGGCGGTCGGCCTTGGGCTTGTAGCCGTTGCCGGAAGACTCGACGTTGGCAAAGTTGATGCTCTCGCGCTGGCTGAGGAAGACCTCCTGCGCCGAGGGGTGGCCGATGTCGACGTTGGCCATGCGGGCCCAGTAGCGGCCGACGATGTCCCCGACGGTGGCGTTCTGGGAGACGCGGGCGAGGGTGTGGAGAGGAGTCTCGTTGCTGCCCTCCTGGTACTGGACCATTAGCTGTCGCAGAGTGTCCTGGCCGAGACCGGCAAAGTCATCCGGGTTGTTGGTGAGATAGGTGAAGAAAGGCCACGCCTGGTAGTAGTTGCCGGTATCGACAGATCCATCGACAATGACCTGGTGAGAGTCGCCGAGGACCTTCTGAAGCTCAATCTCAGGAGCAGAAGTCTCCTGGTTGTGCTTGGACCGGGCATCGGCGCAGATGTCCGAGGTCTTGTAGGTGTCAGCGACCCAGTTGGCGAGGGTCTCCCACCAAGCTCCAGTTCGGCCCTGGTCAACCCAGGTGCGCTGATGGTAGTGAAGGCCGTGGCCGTACTCGTGAACAGTGACGCCGGGAACAGCCAGATACTCGTGGACAACCTCAAGCCAGGCCAGCCCGGTCTCGAAGTCAGAGTGCATCACACCGGCAGCGCTATCAAGAGCACCGACAGAGTAGATGTTGGTCTTGTAGTGCTCACCAGTACCTTCAACATCGTTGAAAGACAGACCGGGAGAGCGCCACTTGAGGGTTCCGACGAAGCAGTCGTATGCGCCCTCGAGCATGTCGATGGCCTGGCTCGCGTCGTTGTCATTTCCGCCATAGACGCGAAAGTGAGCAGAATCCTTGAAGCTGCTGCTACCAGGGCCAACGTTGGGGTTCGCCGTGTAAGTCGCGGGTGCCGCCTGGGCATCAGCAGTTGGGGTCGCGGCCTGGGGAGCAGCGTGGCTGCCCACAGCGAGGAGGCCGAGAGCGGCAGTCTTTCGGTTAAAGAGACCCATTGTGAACGAACGGCAGTTGTTGAAAAAAGCTTAAAAATAAAGTAAAAGAATGGAAGTGAATTCAAGGTGCTTAATCGACCAACGAAACTGTACCGGCACCATAGTCTTCTTTATATGCCCCTATCACCACCAAACACCAGACAGCAGTTTACTCAAGTCCCAGCAGTCAATTGGTGGACTATCCAATCCGTTGGAATAGTTTCGCGAAACCGTTTCAGAACCAGGGACCGTGGACAGAATGACAGAAGCGAGTCCCTGCTCTTTCAATACGAAAAGGCAGCGAGTGAGAGTGTGGCAGATGGGTCTAAAACAATGGGGGGCTTTAAATTGCAAAGGGGAAATGTTACCGTTTCACTGATCGGCAGACATGCCCACAAACGGGGGGGCCTTGCATCTGCAGGGGCGAATAAGAGGTTGACAAATGCAGGGCCAAGATGCTGCAGGATCAAAAAGAGGAAGCCATCTCGACGGGAGATAGCCTAATCGAAAAGACGACACAACCAACACATTTTATTGTGGCTGATCTTGTCTCAGTTTGAGACCCGTCTTGCCTAAATGTTTGTTTCGCCTCCCCCTGTGGCGCTTTCTGACGTAAGCCCCGACAATTAGCCGCAGCCGCCTTGGGGTCACGCAATCTGGCTTCCGCATTCATTTTGCGCGCGCCGGCTCAAGATCAGCCAACGACCGACCTCCTTATTCCCACGTCGATTCACGATAACGAAGCGCAGCAGAGCTTGACGCGACCAAAGCCCAAGATGCCTTCTGGACAGATTGACGACATCAGAGACCACCAGCCTCTGCTGGCTGATGACCGCGATGAGAGTCGCGAGGGCTCCGCCGAGTACCCGCCCACTGATCGACACGCGCAGGCGCAGGGGTCGTTCACGCGGAATCTCGGAGCCGTCGAGGCCTTTGCCATTGTCGTGAGCATCGTCATCGGGAGCGGCGTCTTCACGTCGCCCGGCTCAATTGACACCAATGTCCCGTCGCCCGGCATCGCCCTCATCATCTGGCTTGTCGGCGGTGCTCTTGCTTGGACTGGAGCCACCACTTTCGCCGAGCTCGGAACCGCCATTCCTGGAGAAGGTTTGAGATGAGACATTACATGAGATTTGTTTTACCTTCTAACGATCTGTCAGGTGGTGTTCAGCCGTATCTTCAGCACATCTACGGCCCGGTGTTTGGTTTCCTGGCAGCATGGACCTGGATCATTGCCATTATGCCCGCAACCCTCGCCATTCTCAGTATCGCCTTTGCTGAGAGCGCCTTCTCAGCTGCTGGTGTCGTTGATGCCGGTCACACCATTGAGCACAAGTTGCTGTCCATCATGGTCCTCGTCGGCATGAGCGTTGCAAACTCGATCAGCACCAAGGCCAGCACGCGCCTCAACAACTTCTTTGTGGTGCTCAAGTTTTTCAGCATCCTGGTTGTCGTCGTCGCTGCCCTGGCCGTCATTGGCATCCACGTCACGCAGCCCACACGGGAAATCGGCGGAGAAGAATGGTTCAGCCAGTCTTGGTTCTCCTACCGCAAGACGCTGAACCCTGACGGTACCGAGACGGATTGGACGGAGCTGAGCCAGTGGGAAATCTTTGGCCACTACTCGGCCGCTCTGTATGCTGCTCTCTGGGCTTATTCGGGCTGGGACAAGGTGAGACGATGTTTGATTACTTGCACAGAGTTTGCCTGTTGACACATTATAGGCCATCTATGTCACCTCGGAGCTGTCACAGCCTGCCAAGCAGCTGCCTCTGGCCATCAACACGTCGATTCCCACGGCCATCGTGTGCTTCTTTTTCGCCAACGCTGGATACTACATCCTTCTGCCTTGGAAGGTTGTTTCCACCACTGACAGTGTGGCCGTGGTAAGTTTTCAAACTTAGAGTTTGTTTTGAAATCTCTGGCTAATCGTGTTGTGTCTAGACCGCCATCACACTCCTCTTGGGTCGTGGCTTTGGTATCTTGATGGCCATCCTCGTCTGCCTGGTCATTGCAGGCTCTCTCCTCGGAAACTCGTTTGTCGCCAGCCGCATGACAGTTGCCGCAGCCAAGAAGGACTGGATCCCCGACTACTTCACCATCGTTGGTCGAGTGGGCTTCACTGTCGACTCCAACGCGAGCGCCCGTTCCCGAGACAGGCAGGCCAAGAACTCGAACGACGCACCCATCAACGCCGTCATTCTTTCGGCGCTCCTCGGAACCATGTACATCCTGTTTGGCGACTTCCGCGCTCTCCTAACCCTGAACGGACTCGCCGAGTTTTCATTCTTCTTCCTCACGGTTCTTGGCGCCGTCATCCTCCGATACCGCGAGCCAAAGCTCCACCGACCTTACAAGACATATTCCTTCAACCCTCTGCTGTTTGTCCTGGTCAGCGGATTTGTCATTGTGAGGGGAGCCCTATTTGCGCCCCAGCAAGCCCTGGTCATCATCGTTGTTTGGGCCCTTGGCCTCATCTGCTACAAGGGCAAACAAATGATCTGGGCAAGGACAACCCGGTAGTTACTCGGTACTGCAATGGGACAGCTTCGTTTCTTCAAGTAATCTAGCACGATTCCGCGATGACGGTTATATGGCAGGTGTGAAGCCCAAGCTTGCACGACTCGTCACACGCTTCAATTCTCACCATTTTAGGACGGCATTCTTACAGTTTCTTTACATTTTTCAAGCATATTCCAACTCACACGAGAACGGACGCAAGACTTTTTTCCTTGGTTACACGGTTGATATTTCCTTTCTTTATCAAAACTGCAAAGATAGAGATGTGTCATGTACAAAAGATAATGGGTCTCTGGTGTGTTTTTTACAGCCATGTATACGATGGGTATGGATCCAGCGAACAATTAAATGACCTGGCATTTGTCGTTTGAAGATTCTTGCTCTCTTGATAAAGGCCTGCTGGAGTAGGCTGATGACGTGACAGATGCCTGCGTGTGATGTTTTAACCGGTGGCCAACAACCAGCACTATCAAGTACCTACCTACCTAGTCAAGCTGATATGTATCTAGTCCTTTGAGGCACTTTCTAACCGGACATGATACGGCATTGCCTGGATAACATCTGCCGTGGCCAAGAATTCAAAGAGGCGGCGTTATCGCTTGAGACGTCACGCAATGGCGGTCAAAATGGCATCATCAAAGCCATCCACTGATTGGCAGCCAGACAACTAGTCTCAGACCAAAGATTGCTAACAACCACTGTGTTCAAAGATNNACCTTCCTCCTCCACGACCGAATAAGAGCCATTTTGTGTTGCTCTGGATGTAGTGCCTCTCTAGAGGAGAGAGCCGGGAAGGGAGAGGGTGCCGGTCCCTGTATTCGGCGGCGGCAGCGTCGTTCGAGCCCGACTGACTGATTGTTGTTCTTGGCATTGTGTTGAGAAATTGCAGTCTTGTCAAGGTTGAAAGGAATGGCTCTCGTACGGATGGTTAGAGCAGTTTTATACCCTTTGAGAGGTGAAATACCCTTTCATGATGCAGCTAGGTATCAGTCTTCTACTGCAGGCAGTAGAAAGGCTAAATATAAAGCCACGGTGTTAGCATTGGGATATGATGCTATGATGTGTAGATATTGTGTTTTTTGATATAGTTGAAGCCCGGCCCTTGATGGGATAACTGCG